>CATIWQ010060413.1:0-23720 GCA_949673415.1 Euphorbia schlechtendalii | reverse complement strand
AAATATATAAACCTGGACAACGTCAATACTATGCTTAGTACGGGTCGCTCTCACATAGCCATATTTAGCAAGTTACCATTCCAAAAATGTTGGCTCACTAAACAGCGTTATATCACAGATCCAGTGATTATACACGATACTATTAACCCTGAAACTACTCTTAAAATTAACTCCAACGCATATAACATGATTAACATAAAAGACTTAGCATGAAATACGCATTATGACACATAGACATATCATAAACTTCGAAATAGAAAGTATAAGTAGAAGCAAAGCAAAGTTGTAAGGTATGCAAGTGAAAGATAAAGTTGATCAAACCGTATCCACTCTTTAATGGGAGTCATCAATTCCCGCAATTCCTGCGTCTACTTTGAATTCGGTCTCGGCCTGTACAGAACCTCCGCTAGGATGTTATTCTTTGTGAATATCGAATAAATGAATGTTGAAGAATGAAAAATTTTATTGATAAGGGATTTGCAATTACACTTATACAAAAATCGCTCAAATATGTAGAGAAATCTAGTGATCGAAATAAGTATTCGAATCACTTATACATTTTCTCACTAACGCTCATGAACATAGCGAAAACTAGACATTTTACTCTCTATCTATGCACACACTATGCACTATTTTTCCACCCCTTTATTCTACACTCCAATGCCACCCAATGCACGAAATTGTTGAGGATTTGGAGCCCTATTTATAGAGTTCGAAGGGTTGCATCTATCCAAATGAAGAGTCATATCCATTGGTGAAAGATTGCATCTTTTCAATGTGATTGGTTGAGAGGCTTTGATTAAATCCATAATGGATAGGCACCTTTTTATGATTGGTTGACACCTGATAAGTGTCTTTTCATTAGCAGTTGATGGCGGTTGATGGCGGTTGATCATGCTAATCTAGCGGTTGGTAGATAAGAAGACAATACCAGAAAACCATCCATGTCGCAACCGCGATGTACATGTCGCAACCGTGAACCTTTGATTGGCAGATTTCTATTTTTGAAGTGAATGGGTCATGACCGCGAGGTTTCGTCACGACTGTGAATTGAGTTTTATTCAGAAATCTCCTTGTAACTTCACCGATCTTCGACAGCTTCGATTCTAAGCCAAATCTTCAAGTTCCACACATCATTTTGTACCTTTTTCACTCTTTTTTCAAGAATTCCACTTTAGTTCATTTTACTCCCAACATTTACCTAGTTTCTGCATTTGCATCAAAAACAACTACATACCACATGAAATCTTTTATATGAAGTATAAAAATGACTAAAACTATAGTGTTTATTGTATAAAATAAATATGATAATAAGTTTAATTATACACTTATCACACCTACAAGACTTAGCACCCATCGTATTTGAACTTGTCCTCTTCGCATAAGTAGGACATCTCGAAACTCATAAATGAGAAAGAGCTGGTTTCTTATGATTACACATTTCGTATGGTGTTTGATCAACTTATTTCAAGGGCATTCTATTCAGAATATAAATTGCGCTCTCAAGTGCATAACCCTGAAAGGATCTGCTGAGTTCTGTTTGGCTCATCATGCACCGAACCATATCGAGTAGTGTTAGATTTCTCCTTTTTGACACTCCATTGTATTTAGGTGTATAAGGAGGTGTCCATTGGGATAAAATACCATTATACCTTAGATAATCTTGAAACTCTTTACTTAAGTTTTCACCACCTAGATCAAAGGGTCTTTATACTTTTCCCAAGCTATTTCTCTATTAGGGTTTTGAACTCTTTGAATTTCTCAAAACTTTTAGACTTGTGCCTCATTAGGTGCAAATAACCATATTATGAGTAATCATCAATAAAAATTATGAAGTAGACAAAACCCTCATGTGTCTTAACACTCATTTGACAACGTACATTGGAATGTATTATTTTCAAAGTACTCGTGGCACGCTGACCCTCTCCTTTGAAAGGTTTCTTAGTCACCTTACCCTTTAAACAAGGTTTGCAAGCCCCATAGGATTCCCATTCCATTGGGCTCAAGTCACCACATTTGTGCAACTTAGTTAAGCAAGTCTCATTTATATGGCCTAGATGACAATGCCACAAGTATGAAGATTTCTCATTATCTCTCTTTGATTTCTTAACAATGCTCATGTTTAGAATTTCAATTTTAGTATCTAGAATATAAATGCCATCCATACATATTCCACAAGTATAAATAACATTATCACGCCAAATTTGACAAATATTATTTAAAATATCAAATCCATTTATTGCTAAATGCAAAAAAGAAAAAATATTCTTATAACAGCAGGAATATAATAACAATTGTTCAAAACTAAAACAAGGCCACTAGGAAACCGAAGGCTATATGTCCCAATAGCTGTTACCACAACCAGTATATAATACCCATGTAGAATCATAAGGAACTATAGAGAAACTCTATCATGAACATACCTGAAGTAGATGCCTCACTTGGCTTCTTCATCATTTGTTAAGAAATTTGAGCTTTTAACTCGCATTTCATTTCGTAATTTTTCATGAGTCTTCTGTTGACCTTGAACCCTTGACTTTCTTATCTTTCGATCCTCAACAATAAGCTGATTTTCAAGTTTATTTCTAAACTGAATATCATAATGTTCCAATAGGTCTACCATCTTTGAAAAATTACAGTAATCTCCAATGCCATAGAAATTTATTTCGAAACCATCACACCTTTTAGGTAGACATTTCAATACAATTCGTTTCAAGGCCTCTTGATCATAAGTAATTCTAATTTTCCTTAACTATTCAGAATTATCATAAGCAGTCATGGCAAACTCAATTGCTAAGGTGTCAACCCCTAGACTTGCATACAGCATGAATCTTTCTAGTTCATCTATCATCACAAGTTGCAAAAGTATAGACTCCAAGTCCATGTCTTTGCATAAATTATACTTTGGAAGCATTGCATTGACCATGAAATTCTTTACAAAATCACAATCCCTTTTATGCTTCACATATTTATCTATTTGATAAATGAAAGGATCTTCTCCAAGGAGTTCGGGATACAGATTATCTATCACATAATCTAGACAAAGGCTTTTCAAGAACCTTGTCACATTCTCGTACAAATCATGAAAATTATCTCCTTTAAAAACTTTATTACCAAATGGATGCTTATTAGTGTTAGTGTTCATGTTTGGATTCACTATTCAACCTATATATAAGATAGAAATTGTTCAGACATTAGCATATGTACATGCATTTAATGTAAGGTCTTTAATTAAACTCATATTTCCTACTTTTTTTTTATCAAAATTCAACCAGCCTCTTCTATTGAATTCGGGAAATCTGGTCCAACCAGTTTTCCTTGGTAGGTACTAACTATAGCCCATCCATTATGACCCTCACTATAGAAGGTCAAGCCATAATAGACGACCATGGTTAGAACCCATCCAATTACATTCCATGCAATTGCTAGTTTATTTGAGTTCTCTTTCTCAAGACTTTCTTACCTAATTATATGACTCTTCAAATATGTCTCCAATCCGGCATTAGCTCCACTAACATTGACAACTAATCCATTTTTGTTAAGGCTTAACCCCATCTAGTCTCATGACCAAACACATATTAAGGGAAAGCAAGGTGTAAATGTCCTTACATCCATTAATAAGGTCCGTATCACAACTTACGATGAGAACACACTTTACCGCCTTAGTATTGTTGTAGTTGTTTTATTGGTGCAGCTGGTCTGCCCTAGTCTAGGACTTATACGATGGATATGATTATGATAATAACTCTGGGCTATTTGGAATTATTAATCTAAGGGATCATGCTCAAGACTGGTACATCATAATCATTTCATTATGCCAAGACTCCATATAGCATGTAAAATAAATAAGGTCTAGATTTAAGTTCTTGCACCTATGTCTATAAGTTTTAATCTAACAACTTAAACCTGGATTGTAAACCATATGCGGAATTCAATTCCCACACTAGAAATCAAATAAGTTATAAAAGTACCTTAGGAATGCTTGAACCTAATACCGATGGAGATTTCCAGGTAGAAGAGGCCCCCTTAAAGTAAATGAACAGCCAAGTCCAATCCTTGCCAAAATAATCATGGGCACTTCTATTCATTGTATAATGGACAATCATGATTTAAAGATTTCATTCTTTTAATCAAGTGATGTATTGGATGAACCTCAATTCAAAGCATTTACACATGTGGTCAAACATTGTTAATTTATATGCTAATCACCTAGACTAAGTTTGAGCAAAACCTTAATCTAGTTATCACATAATTTTCTATAACAAGAATTGAAACCTAAGTCATAAATAACATGCTTTAATCAATTCATAAAAAATATCATTTAAATATATTATCATCAATCATGCATAGTATAAGCAAACTCGGATACCACTATTGGTGAATTAAGGATTTAATTAAACATGTGAATTTGCACGGTTGAATTTCAAAACTTAAGATTAGCCCTAAAAGATCTCATAAGCATGGCATCATTGATATAATCTAATTTAAAATATTCCATAGATGCTTACATGTTTATAAAACTTAATAAAAGAAACAGAGCATTTAAGATTAGAGCATTACAAATTTATGTATGCCTTTCCTTTGGTGCGGCGCACCCTTAGAATAATCAGATAGCACTCCGTTAGCACAAGCCTTCAAACCTGAATAGCCTCTATGAATAGTCCACATGAACCTTAACCGAACAAAACCTCACGTAGAGGAAGAACTCATTAGTTAACAAGTAGGTGCTAGATCTCTTATAGACTAACTCGAAAATATAACTAAGGCTCTTTCCAAAATAGTAGTAAGCCTTCAAAAGAATTCTTGCAAAACTGGAGAAACTCATGGAGGATCTTGCAAAAACTCACAAAGAAAAGAATTCAAAACTCATAATGAAAGGCTGAGCTGAAGTGAATTGAAAGGAAGGGAGGAGTAGGCTATTTATAGCCTAAGGGGGAGCAAAAATGGTCCCCCAAAACTGATGTGGGATTGGTGCAAAGCACCAATCCTAGGCTAGCTGCTCTACGAGATTCTCGCTGAGCATCTTATAAGTTAAGGTAAGCCCCTCCCATGGGCTTGCCTTAGATGTGCGGGCTTTACGAGAAACCTTACAAGCCTGCTGCAGCTCAGGCTTGCAATATTTCGCAAGCCCACTTGTGGCAAGCCTCATAGGCCTCTTCAAGTGCTACCAGTGCTTACGAGGCCTTCTTGTGGGTTTTCTCGTAAGCGCTTGCAAGCCTGTGAGCACTTCTAGCACTCACGTAGGCTTGCCTTGTGGACTCTTGCGAGATTTCTCGCAAGATCCACTCAAAACACTCTAGTCCGATTTTTCCCCTTTCTTTCCTGAAATTTTTGTTTGATTTAAAATTTGTCCATCCTAATTGAGTTTTTCTCTCCCTTTTATTCTTGATAGACCCCATTTATAAGTTCATTATTTGGTTTGGTAGAGACCCAATGTGTGTGACTTTATAGGATCCCAAAGTATATAATCGCTAGAGGTTAACCTAAACTTGGCTTCCTATCCGAGAACCTTAAGGCTCAGTGTTCCAGGCTGATATAGAGCCTGATAACTCTAGACGATCAAATGAGCTTTTTAGCAAATGCGTATTATCCCTTGATACTCAGAAGATCACATGCTTGTGACTTGATTAGGTTATGCAATAGTAAAATACAATATGCTCCTTTCATCAGGTTAAGTACCATTCAGTTTATTGAGCTTAGATTAAGTGTTAGCTCATGTAAAGTCGTAGCTATCCTAGAATTAAACTTGTTCATGAAGAATACCACTCACCATTATGTATCAAGATTGACTAGGATCCCATTCTATAAATCTTATACTCTGATCAGAGGTTTATGAGTTTATCACTTTAACAAGAGGCCTTAAGGTACAACTACCATTATATCACTATATCAGGAGCAATGGATCCCATCTTGACTACTCAGCTTACCAATGAGTGATCATCACTATACCCGTAATCACCCATATCATCCTAATCACTAGGGTATGAATAAGTATACCCAAAGTATAGTAACTCTTACTCAAGGTAACCAGTATCTCAGGTTTGAGGATACTTGTACTGTTACTACAATAAGACATGACACCAACACATGGATATAGTTATTTCCTAATGTGTGTCTTCAGCTCGTGAGATCAGATACTTGGATCAAATCCAATGAGTAAGCCTACACATTCTAGTATGTCTGCTTCATTGATGTCCGATCCCAATGAAACTGTAACTAGGGATATTTAGACCATTCATAGTAACACATGTGTGCCTTTCTCATACCACATAGCTCCCACTATATCCTTACACCTCCATTCTATGAAATAGTCATGAACTTTGTCTTATCAATGAAAATATACATATACATAATAGCATATATATAATACCAGTGAGATACATAATTCAGAAATAATCATTGATATATAACAAAGATGCCTTATTATTGATAACAATAATCTGAAATTGTTTGTACATTATGAACTAATAAAGATATATTTCCCTAATTACCTCTAGGACATATATCATTTCTACTAAGTCCTTTATAAGTACTTGAGGTTAGTTTTAACGGCCATCGAGTGCTTCTCACTTGGATCAAATATGAATTTGTTGGTGATGCTCAAGATATGTAAGATGTCTAGCCGAGTTCATATCATAGCATACATGATGGATTTTATCGGTGAAGCATAGGGTATTCCATTCATGCAAAGTCTCTCCTCTTATGTTCTCGGACACTCATATTTAGAAAGGTTAATCCCATGAGACATGGGAAGGTAACCTTTTCTTGACTACTTAATGTTAAATCTAGCCAACACCTTTTATATGTATGTACTTTGAGAAAGACCTAGCAGCCTTCTGGATTTATTATGGTAGATCTTTATACCCAGTATAAAAGCTACTTCTCTAAGGTCTTTCATGGAGAACTTCTTTAACAGCAATAACTTAACTATTTGAAGAAAAAGAACATCGTTTCCTATCAGTATTATGACATCGACATATAATATAAGGAAATGACTGCACTCCCACTAACCTTCTTATATACACAAGGCTCATTAGAATTTACCACAAAACTATTTTATTGGATTTTCTCGTCAAACCTAATATTCCAACTCCTTAATGCTTGCTTAAGTCTATAATTGGACCTTTGCAAATTGCATACCTTTAAGGCATCCTGAGATGTAAAACCTTTGGGTTGTATCATATATACATCCTGGTCAAAGTTCTCATTAAGGAACGTAGTTTTCACATCCATCTGCTAGATCTCATAATCATAATGAGCATCGATGGCAAGGAGTATTCTGATAGACTTTAGCAAGGCTACTGGTGAAAAGGTTTCATCATAGTCAATGCCTTCCTTTTGACTATAATCTTTTATGACTAGTCTTGCCTTAGAGGTAATTACATTACCATCCATTTCAATTTTCTTCTTGAAAAGCCACTTACATCCTATGGGCTTAATCCCACTTGTAGCATCAAGCAAGTTCTAAACTTGATTTTCGTACATGGTGTCCATCTCTGACTTCATGGTTGTAAACAATTTCTAAGATTCTGTACCTTTCATTACCTCCTTATAAGTCTTGGGCTCGTAATCTTCCATAAGGAAGATGTGCTTATCATCAGTGATGAAATAACCGTATCTCTCATGAACAATTGGAGCCCGACCTGACCTATGCAATGTTGGTGTTATAATAGGTAGTTCCATGCTTACACTTTCTTGTGTAATAGGTGTAGGATCACTCAGTTGATTGTCAATTTGGTCTTCTTGAGCATCTAGCTTAAGATTTCTCCCACTAGCTTTTGCAAGTATGTATTCCTTCTCAAGGAACTAAGCATTCCTCGAAATAAGTACCTTTTGTTTCTTGGGATCGTAAAAGGTATAACATACAGTCTCCTAAGGGTAATCTACAAACAAACACTTGTCAAACTTAGCACCTAGCTTATCTGAACTTATCCTCTTTACATAAGTAGGACATCTCTAAACACTCAGGTGAGAAAGAGCTGCTTTCTTACCATACCATATTTCGTATAGTGTTTGATCAACTGATTTCGAGGGCATTCTATTTAGAATATAAATTGCGCTCTCAAGTGGGCTTGCAAGCCCATGCAGGCTTCTCCGCAAGATTTCTCACGGAGTTGCTTGCCACGCAAGGTAATCCCCTCACATGGGCTTGTCTTACCTGCATGGGCGTTACAAAAAACCTCGCAAGCTTTCCTACAGCACGAGCTTGTAAGATTTCTTGCAAGCCCACTTGTGGCAAGCCTCGTGGGCCTCCGCAAGCATTGCTAGCCCTTGAAAGGCCTGCTTGGGGCCTTTCTCGCAAGAGCTACCAAGCAGTGCCCACTAGTAATTCTGGCGCTCACTTAGGCTTGCCTTGCGAGCCCTTGGGAGATTTCTCGCATGGCCCACTCGTGAAATTTTGGTTCAGTTAAACTTTTCCCCTTTCTTTTTCATTATACTACACCAACCAAAATTTGGTCCATACAAAATGAGTTTGACTCTCCCTTCTATTCTTGGTATAAACCACATCTATAAGTTCTTTATTTAGTTCGGTGAAGGACTGATGTGTGTGATCTCATAGTATAGAGACACTAGAGGCTAACCTAAACTTGACTTCCCATCCAGGAACCTTTAAGCTTAATGTTCCAGACAAATATGGAACCCCGATAACTCTACACAATCAAATGGGCTTTCTAGAAAAGGTGTATGATCCCCCTGCTAGTTAATCAAGATAGTAATTGAACATACAACATTGCAAGGCGGAGTTTAAAAACTAAAAATGAACATAAAAGGATCTCCTAAGCATGCTATGATTGATATAATCTAAGTTGAAACTTTCCATAGATGCATATAGGTTTATAAAACTTATAAAAGAAACCCTAGCATCTAAGTTTAGAACATTGCTAGTTGATGTGTGCTTCTCTCTTCAATTTGGATGCGACGTTCCCTTGGAGCAATTCGACAGAACTCTGTTGGCACAAGACTCCAAAATAGGAAAGACTCTATGATTGATCCACACGGATCTTCACCGACCAACACCTCGCTGACGTAGAACTCGTTAGTAGACAACAACTGCTAGAACGCTCGAAGACCAACCCGAAAATATATACTAAGAAGGCTAACTTCAAAATAAAAAGAGTCTTCTAAAGAATTCTTTGTTACCTGCAAAAACTCTTGGAGGTTCTCGCATAACTCATGAAGAAAGAGATGTCGAACTCAGAGAGAAAGGCAGAGTTGAAGTGTGGAATAATGAGAGAAGGGGGAGGCCTATTTATAGAATATGATCCCCCAATATTCAAAATGTCACATACCTATGACTTGGCATGATTCTTCAGTAATAACCAATACAATACACTCATTCCATCAGGTTAAGTACCATGTAGTTTATTTAGCTCGAATTAAGTGTTAGCTCTTGTAATAGCCGTAGCTATCCTAGAATTATACTTATTCACGAAGAACACCACTCACCATAATCTATCAAGATTGACTAGAAACTTGTTCTATCAATCTTATACTCTTATCAGAGGTTTATGAGTGTGTATCTTCAATAAGAGACCCTAAGGTACATCTCCCATTATATCACTATGATGGATCCCATCATGACTACTCGGCTTATGAACATGTGATCATCACTATACCCATAATCACCCGTATCATTGCCAGAATATGAATAAGTATGACCCAAAGTATAGCAACTCTTACATAAGGTAACCAGTATCTCAGGTCTGAGGATACTTGTACTACTACTGCAATAAGACATGACACCAACACATGGATATAGTTATTTCTGAGTGTCTATCTTATAACGGTCTCCAATGTATTACTCGAATACATTCATGTGTTAACTCAAGATACCACCTTAAGCTCGTGAGATCGGTTTCTTGGATCTGTCGCATGGAGAACTTCTTTGATAACCATGATTTAACTATTTGAAGAAAAAGAATATCATTTCCTATCATTAATATGTCATTGACATATAATATAAGGAAAATGACCTCACTCCCACTAGCCTTCTTATATACACAAGGCTCATTAGCATTTGACACAAAACCAATTTCTCGGATTATCTCGTCAAACCTAATATTCCAACTCCTTGATGCTTGCTTAAGTCCATAAATGGACTTTTCTAGCTTGCATACTTTTGAGCCATCCTTGGATGTAAAACCCTCAAGTTGTGCCATATACGCATCGTTATCCAGATTCCCGTAAAGGAATGTTATTTTCACATCCATCTGCCAAATCTCATAATCATATTGAGTGGCGATGGCAAGTACTCTACTGATAGACTTTAGCATGGTCACCGAAGAAAAGGTTTCATCATAGTCAATACCTTCTTTTTTACTATAACCTTTTGCAACAAGCCTTGCTTTATAGGTAATTACATTACTATCCATGTTAGTTTTCTTCTTGAAAACCCACTTACATCCTATGGGCTTAATCCCACTTGGAGCATCAATCAAGTTCTAGACTTGATTTTTGTACATGGAGTCCATCTCTGACCTTATAGCTGCAAATCATTTGTCAGATTTTGAGCCTTCTATTGCCTCTTTGTAAGTCTTAGGCTCATCCTCTTCCATAAAGAAGAGATGTTTGTTATCAATGATGAGAAACCCGTATAGCTCAGGAGTGATTAAAGCCTGACCCGACCTATGCAATGTTAGTGTTATAATAGGTTATTCCATGCTTACACTTTCTTGTGTAATAGTTGTAGGACTAATCAATTGATTATCTATTTGATCTTTCTAAGTGCCTAACTCAAGATATCTCCCACTAGCTTTCGTAAGTATATGCTCCTTCTCAAGGAATTGAGCATTTCTAGAAATAAGTACATTTTGTTCCTTGGGATCATATAGATGTAACCCATAGTCTCCTTAGGGTAACCTACAAACAGACAGCACCCAACTTATCTGAACTTATCCTCTTTACATAAGAAGGACATCCCCAAATTCTCAAGTGAGAAAGAGATGGCTTCTTACCATACCACAATTCGTACGGTGTTTGATCAACTAATTTAGAGGGCACTCTATTTAGAATATAAATTGCGCTCTCAATTACATAAACCCAAAAGGATCTACTAAGTTCTGCTTGGCTCGTCATGGACTGAACCATATCGAGCAGGATTTGATTCCTCCTTTCTGACACTCCATTGTGTTGGGGTGTATACGGAGGTGTCCATTGGGATAAA
This sequence comes from Euphorbia schlechtendalii, assembly GCA_949673415.1. Lineage (NCBI taxonomy): Eukaryota > Viridiplantae > Streptophyta > Magnoliopsida > Malpighiales > Euphorbiaceae > Euphorbia > Euphorbia schlechtendalii. The sequence continues at coordinate 12,556 of CATIWQ010060413.1, read as the reverse complement.
ATACCATTATACCTTAGATAATCCTGAAACTCTTGACTTAAGAATTCACCGCCTCGATCGAATCGAAGGGTCTTGATACTTTTCCCAAGCTGTTTCTCTACTTCGATTCTGAACTCTTTGAATTTCTCAAAATTTTCAAACTTGTACCTCATTAGGTATAGATAACCATATCATGAGTAATCATGGATAAAGGTTATGAAGTAGACGAAACCCTCATGTGTCTTAACACTCATTTGACCACATACATCGAAATGTATTATTTCCAAGGTACTAGTGGTATGCTAACCCTTTCCTTTGAAAGGTTTCTTATTCATCTTCCCCTTTAAACAAGGTTCGAACACCCCATAGGATTCCAATTCCATTGGGCCTAAGTCACCACATTTGTGCAACTTAGTTAAGCGAGTCTCATTTATATGGCCTAGACGATAATGCTATAAGCATGAGGATTTCTAATTATCCAATCTCGATTTCTTAACAATGTTTATATTTAGAATTTCAAATTTAGTATCTAGAACATAAATGTCATCAACAGATATTCCACAAGCATAAAGAAAATTATCACGTCGAATTTTACAAATAAAAATTCAAATCCCTCCATTGCTAAACGTGCAACAGAAATAATATTCTTATTGATAGCAGGAATATAATAGCAATTGTTCAAAACTAAAATTAGGCCACTAGGCAAACGAAGGATATATATCCCTAGAGCTATTGTAGTAACCCGGGCTCCTTTTCTAACTCTTAGGTCCATTTCCCTCTGTTGCTAAACGTGCAATAGAAATAATATTCTTAGTGATAGCAGGAATATAATAGCAATTGTTCAAAACTAAAACTAGGCCACTAGGAAAATGAAGGCTATATATCCCTACAGCTATTGTACCAACCCGGGCTCCTTTTCCAACTCTTAGGTCCATTTCCTTCTTTGCTAACCTCCTACTATTCCGCAACCTCTTCACAGAAGTATAGATATGAGTACAACAACCGATATTCAATACCTATGTAGACTCATAAGGAACTATAGAGAAACTCTCTATCATGAACATACCTGAAGTAGATGCCTCACTTGGCTTCTTCTTCACTTTTTCAGAAATCTTAACCTTGCAATCCTTCTTCCAGTGGTTGGCCTTGCCACATTGGAAGCAAACATTTGCATTTCATTTCTTACTTTTCTTCTTCTTATCGATTTTATTCTTAGCACTCTGACCCTTTCCAAAATGGAACCCACCCTTGGAAGCCTTAGTTTTCTCAACCAGAAGTAAAACCTTTGGATCCTTTCAAATCTTAGGTTCTACCGTTTACAGCATGTGGACCAACTCGAGTAGTATGGCATCGATATTGTTCATATAATAATTAGTCACATATTGTGAATAAATATCAGTCAATGAAGCAAGAATCATATCCACACACAATTCATGATCAATCACAAAACCCAGTCGAGTCAGCTTCTCTATATAACCCAATAGTTTAAGAGCATGTTGTGCTGAAAAGAGCTCATAAAGATGGAGAATCATGGTATCTAAATCCATGCTCTCATGCCATTTCTGAAGCTCAAAATTCATGGTTGCTAGCATTAGGCATGCTGCAGTTTCACGTTCTTTTCTATGCTTTTTCCCATACCTCAAGTTCATTGGCATCAGATTCAGCATCAGGTTTATCAGGGAGGGGCTCATAAAAAATATAAGCTATCTTTTCAGATTTGAGGACTATCGTCACCGCCCTAAACCAATTGGTAAGGTTTGAACTATCTAGTTTGTTATCTAGAATTGAGCGAAGGTTTATATTTGGATTCATTGTTCAACCCAGATATAAGAAAGAAATTGTTTAGAAATTAGTATATGTACATGCATTTAATATAAGGTCTTTAATTAAATACAAACTACTTTCTCGACATTCAAATAGCCACTTCTATTTAAATTTGGGAAATTTGGTCCAACCAATTTTCCTTAGTAGGTAGCATCCATAGCCATTCATCATGACCCCCGCTATAGCAGGTCAAGCCATAACAAGACAACCATGATTGGAACCCATCCATTTGCACCTCATGCAATTGCTAATCCATTTGAGTTCTCTTTCTCGAGACATGTGTACCCAATTGTATGAATCCTCAAATGTGTCTGCAATCTCGCAATAGCTCCAATGATATGGACAATTAACCCATTTTGGTTAAGGCATTAACTGCTGGTTAACCAAGACAGTAATTGAACATGCAATCGTTGCAAGGTAGAATTTCAAAACTTAAAATTAACATATGTATCTCCTAAGCATGTCATGATTGATATAATCTAAGTTAAAAATTTCCATGGATGCTTTAAGGTTTATAAAACATATAAAAGAAACCTAGCATCTAAAGATTGAAGCATTACCAAATGATGTGTGCTTTCTCTCTTTTGGTAGCGGTTTTCCCTTTGAATATTTTGATAGCACTTGTTAGCATGAGCTTCCAAACTAAGAGAGCTTCTACGATTGATCCACATGGATCTTCACCAACCAAAACCTCAAGGAGGAAGAACCCTGTCAATAGATAATAGCTGCTAAAACACTCAAAAACCAACCCAAAAATAATCCCGAAGGCTCACTTGAGAAAGAGCCTTCAATAAGAATTCTTTAATTATTTGGAGAAACTGGTGAAGGATCTTGCAAAACAAAGGAAGAAGAGAGAGTCGAATTTAGAGAGAAAATCTCAGCTTAAAGCTATTTTCTGGTATTGTTGTGTATGAATAAAAAGAGGAGCTGGAGGCATATTTATAGGGAAAAGGCAGAGTGCTAGACTCCCCTTCAATAACTAGATGGGATGGGAATATTCCCATTCTATCCCTATTGGGTTAACCATGCTGGTCAAGGAGACCCGCGGGCTGGCCCATGCGGGTTGCAAGGGAAGCCCTAAAGGAATTTCTTTGCTTTGCAGCAAGCTTAGGCTTACACACTTGTTGCCCACTAGCATGCGGTCTTGCACTGCGTACTAGCAGCCTGCGAGCTTTTCAGCTCATGGGACAGCCGCATGGGCACCACTTTGAATAACCCATATTCGTTTAGTGCCCACTCGTAACGGGAAAAATTCCTTGCTCGCTCTGTGTTATTTTTCCTATTTCCTTTATAATCTTTTTAATTATTAATTTGGTTCAACCAATTAATAATTCTTCTAACAGATTCAACAACTTATATTTTCAGCATCGACCTAGCCTATAGGTTCTTTACTTAGTCTGAAAAAGACCCAAAGTGTGTGACCTTATAGCATCCCAAAGTATAGAGCCACTAGAGGTTAACCTAAACTTGGCTTCCCATCCAAAAACCTTTCGGCTCAATGTTCTAGATTGATATGGAACTCGATAGCTTTAGATGATCAAATGGGCTTTCTAGCAAAGGTGTACGATCCCCCGATACTTGGAATGTCACGTGGTTATGACATGATCCGATTTTGTAGTAGTAACCAATACAATATACTCCTTCCATCAAGTTAAGTACTATCCAGTTTATTGAGCTCGGATAAAGTGTTAGTTCATGTAATAGTCGTAGCTGTCCTGGAATCAGACTTGTTCATGAAGAACACCACTCGGCCATTATGTATCAAAATTGACTAGATACCCACTCTCTCAATCTTATACTCTGATCAAAGGTTTATGAGTATGTCACTTCAACAAGGGGCCCTAAGGTACATCACCCATTATATCACTATATAGAAATGGATCCCATCTTGACTACACAGCTTACCAACATGTGATCATCGCTATACCCGTAATCACCCTCATCACCTTATCACCAGGGTATGAATAAGTATGATCTAAAATATAGCAACTCCTGTATAAGGTAACCGATATCTCAGGTTTGAGGATACTTGTACTGCTACTGCAATAAGATATGACACCAACACATGGATATAATTATTTCTGAGTGTCTATCTTATAGCAGTCTCCAATGTATTACCCAAATACATTTATGTGTTAACTCAAGGTACCACCTTTAGCATGTGAGATTGGCTGCTTGGATCTAATTCAAAGAGTAAGCCTACACATGCTAGTCAGTCCATTCCATTAATGTCCAATCTCAATGAAACTATGACTAGGTATATTTAGATTATTCATAGTAACACGTATGTGCCATTCTCACACCACATAGCTCCCACTATGTCCTTGCACTTTTACACTATGAAGTAGTCATGGAATTTGTCTCATCAATGCGCATATACATATTAAATATTATACATAAACGATACCAGCAAGATACATTAATAAATAAAAAGCACTAATAAGAAAGAAAAATGCCTTAATTATTATTAATAATAATTCAAAATCATTTGTACATTATAACTAATCAATATATATCGCCCTAATTACCTTTAGGGAATTCATCATGTCTAACAATCTCCCACTTGCACTAGAGCCAATTGCCCATTGGCCTCATACCATACTCGTTAACATGATGGCCATATTTAACTTGAGTCATTGGTTTAGTTAGCCCACCAGCTAGATTCTGATATGTTAGGATGTATTCTAAGTCTATATCTTTCTTAGCTACTATCTCTTGAATAAGATGGTATTTTCTAAGTACATATCCATTTCTTTTGACAAGACAGTGGTTCCTTTGCTAGAGGAATAGCCCCATTGTTATCGCAATAGACCGCTATTAGATTTACAATGTTGGACACCACACCATGATCACCAATAAATCTCTTAAGCCAGACAGCTTGGTTAGCTGCTATGTACTCAAATTTCATGGTTGAATAGGCAGTCATATCCTGTTTGAAACTTTTCCAAACAACTGCCCCTCCATTTAATGACTGGGATTTATAATAATCCCTGTGAGATTGAAAAACCGCATCGTTGTATACCTTCAAAGTGCGATCACCTTCTCCATATACTAAAAACATATCCTTAGTCATGCGTAAGTACTTGAGGATAGTTTTAATGGCCATCTAATACTTCTCACCTAAGTCAGATTAAAATCTGCTCTTGACGTTCAATGCATGTGAGATGTCAGGTCGAGTGCATACCGTAGCATACATGATGGACCCTATTGCTGAGGCATATAATATTCCATTCATGCATAGTCTCTCCTCTTGTGTTTTCAGACATTCAGATTTAGAAAGTTTAATCCCATGGGACATTGGGAGATAACCCTTTCTTGATTACTCAAGGTTAAATCTAGCCAAAACCTTGTCTATGTATGTACTTTGTGAAAGACCTAGCAGCCTTTTGAATCTGTCTCGGTAAATCTTAATATGAAGTATAAAAGTTATTTCTCCAAGGTCTTTCATGGCGAATTTCTTTGACAACCATGACTTAACTATTTGAAAAAAGGAAATATCATTTCCTATCATTAAAATGTCATCGACATATAATACAAGGAAAATGATTGCACTCCCACTAGCCTTTCTATATACACATTGCTCATTAGCGTTTGACACAAAACCAATTTCTCATATTATCTCATCGAACCTAATATTCCAACTCCTCAATACTTGCTTAAGTCCATAAATGGACTTCCGCAACTTGCATACCTTAGAGCCATCTTTGGATGTAAAACCCTCGGGTTGTGCCATATACAAATCCCTGTCTAGATTCCCATTAAGGAATGTTGTTTTCACATCCATCTACCAAATCTCAAAATAGAAATTAATGGCGATGGCAAGGAGTACATGGAGTCCATCACCGATCTCATGGTTGAAATCCATTTATAGGATTCTCAACCTTTCATTGCCTCCTTGTAAGTCCTAGGCTTATCATCTTCCATAAGGAAGAGATGTTTATCACCAGTTATGAGAACCCCGTATCGCTTGGGGGCGATTGGAGCCCCGTCCTAACCTACGCAATGCAGTATTATAATAGGTTGTTCCATGCTTACACTATCTTGTGTAATAGGTGTAGGTATAATCATTTGACTATCTGTTTAATCTTCTTAAGTGCCTAACTCAATATTGCTCCCACTAGCTTTCGCAAGTGTATACTCCTTCTAGAGGAATTGAGCATTTCTAGAAACAAGGACTTTTTATTCCTTGGGATCATAAAAGGTATGCCCTACAGTCTCCTTAGGGTAACCTACAAACAGACATATATCAGACTTAGCTCCCAGCTTATCTGAACTTGTCCTCTTTACATAAGCAGGACATTTCCAAACTCTCAGGTGAGAAAGAGCAGGTTTCTTACCATACCATAACTCGTATGGAGTTTATCAACTGATTTAGAGGGCACTCTATTTAGGATATAAACTATGCTCTCAAGTGTATAACCCTAAAAGGATCTGGAGAGTTCTCCTTGGCTCATCATGGACTGAACCATATCGAGTAGGGTTCAATTTCTCCTTTCTAACACTCCATTGTGTTGGGGTGTATAAAGAGGTGTCCACTAGGATAAAATACCATTATCCATTAGATAATCCTGAAGCTCTTGGCTTAAGCATTCACCATCTCTATCAGATCGAAGGGTCTTGAACTTTTCCCAAGCTATTTCTCTAGTTCCGTTTTGAATTCTTGGAATCTATCAAAACTTTTAAACTTGTGCATCATAAGGTACAAATAACCTTATCATGAGTAATTGTCGATAAAGGTTATGAAGTAGACAAAACCCTCATGTGTTTTAACACTCATGGGACCACATATGTATTATTTCTAAAGTACTAGTGGCACGCTAACCTTTTCCTTTGAAAGGTTTCTTAGTCATCTTCCCTTTTAAACAAGGTTCGCATGCACCGTAGGATTACCATTCCATTGGGCCTAAGTCTCCACATTTGTGTAACTTAGTTAAGCTAGTCTCATTTATATGGCCTAGATGACACTGCCATATTAGAAAATAGAACGTATATGTCATCCATAGATATTCCAAAAGTATAAAGAATATTATCACGTTGAATTTGACATTTATTATTAGAAAATAAAATTTCAAATCCTTCTGTTACTAAACGCATAGCAAAAATAATATTCTTAGTGATAGCAGGATTGTAATAGCAATTGTTTAAAACTAAAACAAGACCACTAGGCAAACAAAGGCTATATGTCCCTACAGCTGTTGTAGCAACCCATGCTCCATTTCCAATTCTTAGGTCCATTTCCCTCTTTCTAAACGTCCTACTATTACACAATCCCTACATAGATGTACAAATATGAGTACCACAACGGTATCTAATACCCAAGTGGACTCATAGGGAGCTTTAGAGAAACTCTCTAGTATGAACATACCTCCAGATGTTTGAGCCATATCTATCATCATCCGATGAGCTTGTTTCACGAGAAAAATTTTCCTTCTTCAATTGTAACTTCCTCATGAGCTTTCTCTTGACTTTTAAACCTTTCAATTTCTTCAACTTATAGTCCTCAACATTAGCTTGATCTTTGAGTTTATTTCTAAACTCAATCTTATAAAACTTGAGCAAGTCCATGAGTTGGGTCAAAGTATAGTTGGGAGAACACTAATTAAGCATATTTTTTAAGGAATCATATTTATTGGATAATACCCTCAATACCATTTCCCATAAAGACTGCTCACTGTACTCAACTCCCAACCCTCTTAATTTCTCTGAGTTGTCATAAATGTTAATGACCAACTCTACAGCTAAGGTATCTCCCTACAATTTACTGTAGAACAGTTCAGCCTCTAAACTTTCCACTACTTGAGATGATGAATCATGGTTACGAGGTCCAACCCTTCCTACAAATGTGTGTACTTTGGGAGCATGTAGTCTAACATGAGTCTTGCAACAAACTCACAGTTTCCCGTGTGCTCCTCATAGCCATTCATTTCACATGTAAAAGCATTCTAGGGGCGTTTGGGACTTGGATAAGTTAAAACATAATCCAGGTAGTAGTTCTGAAGAACACCTCTAACAGTCTCAAACCACTTATTGAAGTTATAAACATCATATTTGATTTCAACAAGAGGATCGGTGTCAATGCGAGTATTTTCATTAGTGATCATATTCAACCTAAATATAAGATAGAATTTGTTTAGACATTACTATACGTACATGCATTTAATATAAGGTCTTTAATTAAACACATAATTCCTACTATTTTCTTGACATTTAAATTGCCCCTTCTATTCAAATTCTGGAAATTTGGTCGAACCAATTTTCCTAAGCAGGTAGCATCCATAGCCACTCATCATAACCCCCATTATCACAAGTCAAGCCATAACAAGTTAACCATGGTTGGAACCTGTCCATTTTTATCTCTTACAATTGCTAATCCATTTGAGTTCTCTTTTTCAAGAAGTGAGTGCCCAATTGTACAACTCCTCAAATGTGTCTCCAATTCGGCATTAGCTCTAATAATATGGGCAACTAACCCTTCTTGGTTAAGGCTATAACCCCATCTAGTCTCATGAGCAAACACGTGTTAAGGGAAGGCATGTTATACATGTGCTTACATCCATAATAAAGTTCGTATCACGACTTATGACGGGAAGACAATATATAGCCTAAATATTGTTGTAGGGATTTCATTGGTGCCACTGGTCTCACCCTAGTCAAGGTCTTATACGATGGATATGATTATGAAATAATAATTCCGGATTATTAGGAATTATTAACTCTAAGGGAACATGCTCTAGACTAGTATATCATAATCATTCCATTATGCCAAGACTCTACATAGCATGCAAAACAAACAAGGTCCATGTTTAAGTTCTTGCACCTATGTCTATAAGTTTTAATTTAACAATTTAAACCACGTTTGTAAAACCATATGCAGAATCTAATTCTCATACTAGAAAGCGACTAAGTCATAAAAGTCCCTTGGGTACTCTTGAATCTAATACTGATGGTGATTTCCAGGTAGGATAGGCCCCCTTAAAGTGAATGAACAGCCATGTCCAATCCTTACCAAAATCACCATGGGCACTTCGATTCATTATACCATGGACAATTATGATTTAAAATTTTTGTTCTTTAATTAAGTATCGGATGATCCTCAATTAAAGCATATACACGTGTGGTAAAATATTGCTTATTTTATATGATAATCACCTAGACTAAGTTTGAGCAAAATCTTAATCTAGTTATCACATCATTTTCTATAATAGGAATTGAACCCTAAGTCATGCATAGCATACTTTAATCAATTTATAGAAAATCACATTTAACATATTATTATCAATCATGCATAGCATAAGGCAGTCTCTGATACCACTGCTGGTTAATCAAGACAGTAATTGAACATGCAATTGTTGCAAGGTGGAATTTCAAAACTTAAAATAAAACTATAAATCTTCTAAGCATGCCATGATTGATATAATCTAAGTTAAAACGTTCCATAAATGGATTTAGGTTTATAAAACATATAAAAGAAACCTAGTATCTAAAGATTGGAGCATTACCAGTTGATGCATGCTTTCTCTCTTTTGGCCGAAAATAATCCCAAAGGCCCACTTGAGAAATAGCCTTCAATAAGAATTCTTTGATTGTTCGGAGAAACTCGTGAAGGATCTCGCACAACAAAGGAAGAAGAGATAGTCGAATCCAAAGAGAAAATCTTAGCTTAAACCTATTTTTAGGTATTGTTGTGTATGAATAAAGAGAGGAGCTAGAGGCTTATTTGTAGAGAAAAGGGGGAGTGTTAGACTCCCCTTCAATAACTGGATGGGATGGGAATATTCCCATTCCATCCCTATCGGGTTAGCCGCGCCGGTCAAGCAGACCCGCGGGCTAACCTATGCGGGTTGCAAGGGAAGCCCTAGCGGACTTACCTTGCTTTGCCACAAGCTTGGGCTTACGCGCTTGCTACCCACTAGCATGCGGGCTTGCACTACATGCTAGCAGCCTGTGAGCTTTTCAGCTCACGGGGCAGCCGCTCGGGTACCACTTTGAACAACCCATGTTCATTTGGGGCCCACTCGTAACGGGAAAAATTCCCTTGCATGCTCTGTGTAATTTTCCCTATTTCCTCTTTATTCCTTTTAATAATAATTTCGGTTCAACCAATTAATAATTCTTCTAATGTATTCGACAACTTAAATTTTCTATATAGACCCAGTCTATATGTTTTTTACTTAGTCCGATAAAGACCAAAGTGTGTGACCTCACAGGATCCCAAAGTAAAGAGCCGTTAGAGGTTAACCTAAACTTGGCTTCCCATCCGGGAACCTTTAGGCTCAATGTTCCAGACTAATATGGAATCCGATAACTCTAGATGATCAAATGGGCTTTCTAGCAAAGGTGTACTATCCCTTGATACTTGGAATGTCACGTGCTTGCGACGTGATCCGGTTTTGTAGTAGTAACTAATACAATACACTCCTTCCATCAGGTCAAGTACAATCAAGTTTATTGAGCTCGAATTAAGTGTTAACTCTTGTAATAGCCGTAGCTATCCTAGAATTAATATTGATTGGAAACCCATTCTATCGATCTTATGTATCAATATTGATTGGAAACCCATTCTATCGATCTTATGTATCAATATTGATTGGAAACCCATTCTATCGATCTTATACTCTAATCAGAGGTTTATGAGTGTCTCACTTTAACAAGGGGCCCTAAGGTACATCTCTCATTATATCACTATATCAGGAGCGACGGATCCCATCTTAACTTCATAGCTTACCAACATGTGATCCTCTCTATACCCATAATCACCCGTATCATCTTGATCACTAGGGTATGAATAAGTACGATCCAAAGTATAACATCTCCTACACAAGGTAACAGGTATCTCAGGCCTGTGGATACTTATACTGCTACTGCAATAAGACATGACATCAACACATGGATATAGTTATTTCCGAGTGTCTGTCTTATAGCGGTCTCCAATGTATTACCCGAATACATTAATGTGTTAACTCAAGGTACCACCTTCAGCTCGTGAGATCAGCTACTTGGATCTAATCTAAGGAGTAAGCCTACACACGCTATTCTGTCTATTCCATTGATGTCCAGTCTCAATGAAACTATTACTAAAGATATTTATACTATTCATAGTAACACGTATGTGTAGTTCTCACACCACATAGCTCCCACTATGTCTTTGCACTTTTACGCTATGAAGTAGTCATGGACTTTGTCTCATCAATACGCATATACATATTAAATATTATACATATATGATACCAACAAGATACATTAATAAACAAAAAGCGCTGATAAGAAACAAAGATACCTTAATTAGTATTAATAATAGTTCAAAACTGTTTGTACATTATAACTAATCAAGATATATCACCGTAATTACCTATAGGGAATACATCATGTCTAACATTAACCTCATCTAGTCTCATGACCAAACACATGTTAAGGGAAAGCATGTTGTATATGTCCTTATATCTGTTAATAAGGTTCTTATCACGACTTATGACAGGAAGACAATCTACCACTTTAATATTGTTGTAGGGATTTTATTGGTGCTGTTGGTCTCACCCTAGGTCTTATATGATGTATATGATTATGAATAATTCTAGGCTATTTGGAATTATTAACTCTAAGGGAACATGCTCAAGACTGGTACATCATAATCATTCCATTATGGTAAGACTCCACATAGCATGCAAAATAAACAAGATCCATGTTTAAGTTCTTACACCTATATCTATAAGTTTTAATTTTAATAACTTAAACCATGTTTGAAAAACCGTATGCGAAAATCAATTCCCATACTAGAAATCAACTAAGTCATAAAGGTCCCTTGGGTACACTTGAGCATAATATAGGTGGAGATTTCCAGGTATGAGAGGCCCCCTAAAAGTAAAGGAGCAGTCAAGTCTAATTCATGCCAAAATAACCACGGGAACTTTCATTCATTGTACCTCGGACAACTATGATTTAAAGATTTCGTTCTTTAATTGAGTGAATATGGGATGACCCTCAGTTAAAGCACTTACACTTGTGGAAAAACCTTGCTAATTTATATGATAATCACCTAGACTAAGTTTGAAAAAAACCTTAATCTAGTTATCACATCATTTTCTATAACAGGACTTGAAACCTAAGTCATGCTTATCATACCATAATCAATTCATGGAAAATATCATTTCAACATATTATCATCAATCAAGCATATCATGAGGTAGGCTCTGACACCACTGCTAGCTAATCAAGACAGTAATTGAACATGCAATGTTGCAAGGTAGAATTTCAAAAATTAAAATTAACCTGAAAGGATCACTTAAGCATGCCATGATTGATATTATGTATGTTAACATGCTCCATAGATGCCAATAGGTTTATAAAACTTATAAAAGAAACCCTAGCATCTAAGTGTAGAACATTACTTGTTGATGCATGCTTCTCTCTTCAATTTAGATGCGGTGTTCCCTTAGAGCAATTCGGTAGAACTCCATTGGAAAAAGTGATCGTAAGTTTTTTACTACACTAATTCCGAAAGGCTTATCCCCGGAAACGACGCCAAAAACATGTTCGCCACTTTTCTACTGATAAGTTTAATAATTTTTACGCAAAGAGTTTGGCTAAATATCAACGGCGCTAATAACTTGTTCACGTGAAATATAGGTGTTGTCAATACCCCTTATCAAATAGAAAAATGATGATAACTGCAAGTATACAGTTGCGATGTAGTTTTAAAAGATATCGATCCCACAGGGAAGGACTAGTTCAGGAATCGAAAAGAAAACGATGCGAA
>CATIWQ010060409.1:0-22703 GCA_949673415.1 Euphorbia schlechtendalii | reverse complement strand
TACTTATCTAGCGGTTGGTAGTTAAAAAGATTAAACCAGAAAATCATTAGGGTAGCGACCGCGATATATAAGTCACGATCATGAATCTTTGATTGGCAGATTTCTATTTTGAAGAAGAACAAGTCCCGACCGTGAATGATTGTCGCGACCATTAATTGCATTTTTCTTCATAATTCTCCTTGTAACTTCACCGATCTTTGACAGCTTTGATCCTAAGCCAAATCTTTAAGCTTTACGCATCTTTTTACACCTTTTTCACTCTTTTTCATAGAATTCCATTTTAGATCATTTTACTCCCAAGATTTACCTAGTATCTACGTTTGCATAAAAAACAACTACATACCACGTGAAATCTTTTATATGAAGTATAAAAATGACTTAAACTATAGTGTTTAGTGTATAAATTAATATGATAATAAGTGTAACTATGCACTTATCAGTGCCCATTGAGAATATCTCATACTCACTCATCATGAGATTTATCTTCGACTCCTTGACCTTGTCGATCCCCTCGTAGGTAATCTCTAGTTTTTTTCAGATTTCTTATGTTATCTCGCATCCTGAAACCTTGTTAAACTTAGTAAGATCTAGCGTATAGTGTAAGTAATTAATCACTACGGCATTCTCCTTGAGAAGCCTCAAATCAACATCATCGTAGTCCTCTGGATCTACTAGAACACGAACTTCATTCCTCACAACAATGGGAACTCTAGGGTCAAGCTCGATTGCGAGCCAAGCCTGCATGCTTTGTGATATGGTGAAGTATTTCGTGTGGTTTTTTCAGAAAGTGTAATGATTACCATAAAAAAGGTGGCCAAGTAACAGACATTCTCTCTTTCAAAAGAACTACCTGACCTGAACCAGAAACATAGTTGTTGTAAGCCATTTATGGATCTTTACTCAAAGACAGTTAGTCAATAAGTTGAGCAATTGCTCTAATACCACTAGTTAGTCCTTAAATAGCTTGTAAACAACCGCAAAGGAGGGGGTGAATGCGATTGTGAGCACGGGATTTTTACTCCCGACTCGCGAGTTCAATGATGAAGCTATAATTTTTCCCTTGGTAGCTTTTCACATTTTGCAGGGTCCCGAAATCATCTGCCTTGTTTCTTTGGGCCTCATTTCCCTTTTAAAAGCCCAAACTAAGAGAAGCCCACTACATTGTTAGATATCGTTAGCGATATCAACCGATATCGTTAACGATATCAACCGATATCGTTAATGATATCGAGTTGGCAGATAGACTAAAAAGCATATTCTGCATTATTCAACAAAAAATACCCATCCCTCACCCATAATTCAGACTTTTTCAGCCAAAACACCCTGTCAACATGTTGCCAACCCATGTTGACCACTCGTGGATGGAAGAAAATGATAGGAAGATGACAAAATGATTAGGTGAAAGTGCATGACTTTTGGATTGAAGGGAGTCCATAATAGAGGGAAGAAGCAGCAAACTTGAGAGGGGGGTGGAGTTCAGTAGAAAGAGAGCATATAATCCCAGCAAAAAACCACCATAGAGAGATCCCAAAAACACAAAAAACACAAACCAAAATTCAAACTTATAGATTTTTAGAGCACTTCTAAGATCTAAACCCAAGGGAGGAAGTAACTCTTTTTCTTCCCTTTCTCATTTTACACATCATATTCAGGAAGCACTGCCTTCCCTCAAAGAGTAGATCTCTACTCTCCATTTCCGTCAAAAGACACAAAACCAAACTAAAGAAACAAGCAGAGCTTCCCGGAGGATTTCATGGACCTTGAAGAATGTGGATTCATGACTACAGAGTAAGCCTTTGAGTTCCTAAAGTTAGTGCTTACATTTAAATGTTGTTTGTTTTGAAGTTTCATTTTATTTTCGATTTTTTCCATTTTTGCGCACAATTCTGTCTTTTTCAATTTTCAGCATGATTTCGAATATCTTTGGGTATTTTCTTTACATAAACATATTCTACACATCTTGAGCTTTCCGGAATGATAAAGATCATCAAAATCCATTAAGTATAGCAAAAGTTATGACCATTTGAAGTTTGGATTATTGTTTTTTGCCATTTTCTGCTATTTTTTGCATGTTCACTGCAGGTCTGGAAACTCGATATCGTTAACGATATCACATGATACCGTTAACGATATCGCTCAATGCTGTTAACGATATTGCCCTACCAGAATGCAGTTTTGCTATGTTTTACTCCGTTTTGAATAGTTTGAGTTCGGAATAACCCGTTGAGACCATCCTCATATGATACCGTTAACGATATCGCTTAATGCCGTTAACGATATTGCCCTACTAGAATGCAGTTTTGCTTTGTTTTGCTCCGTTTTGAATCGTTTGAGTCCGAAATGACCCGCTGAGACCATCCTAAGTTTGGAATCGTTAACGATATCACATGATACCGTTAACGATATCGCTCAATGTCGTTAACGATATTGCCCTACCAGAATGCAGTTTTGCTTTATTTTGCTCCGTTTCGAATCGTTTGAGTCCGGAATGACCTGCTGAGACCATCCTGGGTTTGAAAATGCACCATTGGGGGTAATAAACCTCTGATTTGTAATTATTTAAGATTTATGTTTGATTTATTAATGTATTAATATGTTAATTAAAGTTTGGAGTAACAATGGAAACGCTTCGGGCCGTTCATATCTATATCGCCTTTCGCAAGGAAGCCGATAACGATATGAATGACATCATCACCATTGTTAACCCAAATGACGGTTATATTATGCATGTTCGGCCTAGATTTATATTTCTAAATGTTGTTTTAGGTCACCCCCACGAAGGGAATAAAACATGTTCCCGGATAACAGTCCTCACCACATTGCCATGCGGTCATTTTCACTAATAAAATCGACCAACATATGTGTAAATAAAAATGAACAATTTTCATGAAACAAAAACTCTGAAATCTCCGTTGTTTTTACCTCTACCATACGGGTCTCGTCAAAATCCAAATCGAACATAAATGGTACACTTGGTACATATGTGTAAATATTACGCCCTATCTCGTGCTAACCTTTGTGGATGCAGGATAGATGTATGCCTAGGGATTTATCTTCCTTGGGGTATTGCAAGTATTTTTACAGGAATTGTAATTAATAGATTAGGTGGGCAGTTGCATCCCCCGAGTTTTGTAATTTATTAATTTACTTTTTCGCATTTACTTAATGCTTGACTTATGGATTTACTTACCGTTTTATGCATGCGCGATAAATATAAACTGAAAATATCTAGTTTAGTTCAAATATTATAAACGTGGTTTCTCACTCATAGTGTAATTAACTCAAATGATGACGAAATAGATAACTCATCCCAGATCCGAATCTCTGAACTGTGGTATCGCTTAGGCTTAACGGATCCAGGCTGTACCGAAATTTCCCGGAAGAGCTGATTCGGGTGGCGACTCTGAGTACCATAGGCTAGAGATCCTGATCTCGAGTCTGTTAAGCTTGAAAATCACACTTTTCAAAGCAAAACACCCTTTTCCAATGTGCTTTTTCAGAAGCTCATAACCCATATTTTCGAAAACCCCACGCCCCATCTCACGGGACCGGCTCCTCGCGGCTGATAAGTGTATAATTACACTTGTTATCACGTTAATTTTATACATTAAACACTATAGTTTTAGTCATTTTTACACTTCATATAAAAGATTTCACGTGGTATGTAGTTGTTTTTTTATGCAAAAGCAGATACTAGGTAAATCTTGGGAGTAAAATGATCTAAAGTAAAATTCTATGAAAAAAGAGTGTAAAAGGTGCAAAAAGATGCGTGAAACTTAAAGATTTGGCTTAGGATCGAAACTATCAAAGATCGGAGAAGTTACAAGGAGATTTCTGAAGAAAAACTCAATTCACGGTCGCGACAATTATTCATGGTCGTGAGTTGTTCACTTCAGAAATAGAAGTCTTCCAATAAATGATTCACGGTCACGACATGTACATCGCGGTTGCGACATAGATGGTTTTCTGGTTCTATCTTCTTAACTAACAACAGTTAGATAAGTATGACCAACCGCCATCAACTACCAACGATAAGACACCTATCAGAAGTCAACCAATCATGAAAAGGTGCCTATCCATTGTGGATTATATCAAAGCTTCTCAACCAATCACAATGAAGCGATGCAATCTTTCACCAATTGGACACAACCCTTCGTTTGGATAGACGCAACCCTTCGAACTCTATAAATAGGGCTCCAAATCCTCATCAATTTCGTGCAGTGGAGTGCATCAAGAGTGTAAGGAAGTGCAAAAGTGAGAGAGAGATATAGTGTTTGTAGTTAGATTCGCTACGTTCTTAAGTGTTAGCGAGAAAATGTTTAAGTGATTCGAATCCTTATTTTGATCACTAGATTTCTCTACATTCTTGAGCGATTGTTGTATAAGTGTACTTGCAAATCACTTATCAATAAAAGTTTTCGTTTTTCAATATTCGTTTGTTCGATATTTGCAAGGAATAGCATCCTAGCGGAGGTTCTGTACAGGCCGAGACCAAATTCAAAGCAGACACAGGAATTGAGGGTTTGATCAACTTTAGCTTTCACTTGCATACCTTACAACTTTGCTTTGCTTTCTACTTATACTTTCTATTTTGAAGTTTATGATATGTCTATTTATCATAATGCGTATTTCGTGCTAAGTCTTTTATGTTAATCAAGTTATATGCATTGGCGTTAATTTTAAGAGTAGTTTCGGGGTTAACAATATTGTGTATGATCACTGGATCTGTGATATAATGCTGTTTAGTGAGCCAACATTTTTGGAATGGTAACTTGCTAAATGTGGCTATGTGAGAGTGACCCGTACTAAGCATAGTATTGATGTTGTCCAAGTTGATATAACAGTCTTATCTTGTTTGCACTAGACTTAGAAAAGTTATTTCATGTGTTGCTCTGCGGTGAATTATTGAACATCTGAGTGTGTTGAACCAGTTTGTTAGATTAGTCTAGTGTGTCGTAACATCTTCATTTATCTTGCATGTTTTCTTTGCTATACTTGTTCATAGTGAAAATCTATTAATTTAGAGTCTCTAATCTATCACATCTATATTTACTCAACTTTTCATTCTAATCTTCCCATCCATAAAATCTCTAATCTATTGTTATTTTATTTACTTTTAATCTTCCCTAGTTATCTTTAGACCTGGTTCCTTCCCTGTGGGTTTGATATCTTTTAAAACTACATCGCAACTGTATGCTTGCAGTTATCATCATTTTTCTATGTGATAAGAGGTATTGACAACACCTACATTTATTTGTGAACAAGTTTTTGGCGCAGTTATTGGCCAATAGTTCACAAGATTTTGGAACCATTATGGATTAATTTTATCAATAGAAAAGTGGCGAACACTAAGCTAACTGGTTGTAGGACTCAAATCATTGGAAAACTTGTACCCTTTTTAAAGCCTTTCAATGAAATGTGTTATCTTTGCAAGGATTTATGTTTATGCTTATATGAATGTGTGCATATCGAATATCGTAAGTAAATAAAATAAAGTTTGACAAAATTTCATAATGTCAAAAACAATCTAAGAATAAGCAAAAAAAAGGCCAGAAAATAAATGGCGAAAAAAATAAGATTTAAGAGTGCCAGTCATTCTACCGTGCACGCTTCCTCGAAGTATGAAGAAGGGGGTCCAAACCATCTTCATCCCTCTCCCACTCACGAGATACCATAAAGTGCTGATCAGCATCGGGGAGAACCTTGATCTCACCAAGCCATCCACGGTAGAACTCGTTAGTATCTATGGTCTTCGGGGCAGTGTAATCCAGTATAATAACTCGAGCGCGTGTTCAAAGCCTCCGTAGGTGTGTCAAGATCGAAGTCGTGGAAACGGGTTAAGCATAGAGACCAAGGGACCCGTTGTTGATGCCTGTACTGCCTGCATAGATGAGAAGGGGAATAGGACATGATGCCAAACAACCCCATCAGCAAATTGCCAGAATCATGGACGTCAGTAACCATGAACAAAATCTCTAACCAAGGGCTGAGCCAACGAATCTCAGAAGCTCGGTATGAGCCCAGAATCTCGACCCAAGCACCCTCACTCAGCGAGCATTGGTCCTTCTTAGTAATAGCTCTAGGACCATAATGCGAAGGGAGGTTCCGAGCCTTCCCTAAGCGTGGTTCAGCAATCAAGTGAAGCGGTAAGGAAAGAGAATTATCTCGAGTAAGGAAAAATGGTCTCCTGATAAGTCCAGGTTCACCGAAGCAGTATCTAGGTGAACTAGACTCTTAGCTAAGGCTAAAGCCGCAGGAGAAAGGCCTGTGGAGAGTGGGTCAATGATCGAAAACAAGCGGAAAGGGGCAATCGCTCCAACCCCACAAACAAACTCCGCTAGAAGAAGTAGAATCACCATCGAAGGCCACGGTAAATGAGTGCTGGATGTAGTTTCACACCAACTAAGGATAGCTTCAACTTGAAAACCAGTAACATCAGGGGGAGCTGACAAAAAGCACCCACTAGACTCCAAGTTCCATAAACCCTTCAACTTATCCTCACCCCCAAATTGGAAAGAAGGAAAGGTGAAGGAAAGTCTTGTGGGGGACACTAGCATCGATTCCTTCTGAAAGGGAAGCCCCAGGATGGCATGAAACTCCTCGATTAAGGGGCAAAGCTTGAAGTTAGCAAAGCGAAAAACATGAGTGGAAGGATCCCAAAACTTCAAACCAGCACAAATGAAGGCCATATTCACAAGCCTGGAAGCAAGGTATTAGCAACACCGCAGACCAAAGCTCTCAACCCTAAAACGCTCTTTATGGGTCAACATCAGAAAGGAAAAGGAAATCCCTCAAGATCGGTGTTGCCTACACACATTAACCACATACATTAGCATTAACATTCATTCATATACAAAAAAACATTCACAAACAAGCAAACACATTCATAAAATAAAACACTACATGTGAGGACCTGGCACGCAAAGTCCAAAATCCTCTTTTCTTTCATATATCTGAAGTTTTTAGAGATTTTACAAGACAAGGCTATCTAAAAAAGTCTAGTTCAAAAAAGAGGAAAACTAAAAGCTAAAAGGGAACTCCTAAGCATGCACCGCCTACAGGTTATCTCCACCCACTAAATCTCGAGGCATCATGGTGGATATCTCAAAATCCTTGGGACCTAGTCTCGAGGGAACACCATCCGCTGAACCGGACATAGGAAGAGGCTGGGTAGTATGAAGAAAACCGGCATCCCAATCTAGAGTGAGGAGTGGCCTAACGTCTGGGTCATCAAGCAAGGAATCAAGATCAAACGTAAGAGGTTAGTGAAGGCCCGAGGTGGAAGCCCGCGCTTCTACTCGAGCCTACTCTGCTGCGGCGTTCTACCATAGCAACTCCTGATATTGAGCCTCCAAAATCTGGTGACTACCCTCCAAACTCTGGTATCGAGCCTCCAAACCCTGCTAACGGACTCCCAGCTCCTGGTGGCTAACCTCAAGGTCATGATAACGAGCATCGTCCTTGATGGCTAATATCCAGTGATTGAAAATGACAGTCGAGCTCCTGGTAGCATCTCTCGAACTCCTTGCTCCTCGCTGCCACATCCTATAGTCATAAAACATGTCACGAAAATCATATCCATGTACATAAAACATGACATTTCATGCATCGCATATGACAGGTCGAGAAAAACAATATACCCGTGTAATCCCCTCAATCAGGTCCCTCAGTACAAAGGAATGTCAGGCCACCCTATCCATCTCCTCACGTACGACTTGCAAAAGGAAAGGAGTGAGTAAACGAACGTTAAGACATCCCCAAAAATTGTTTTCAATCTAAAATTCATGTGAAAGGTGTCAGAAGGGTCGTAGGTCAACGTGTGGTAGCTCGGGGGGATAGGTACCTAAGGCGAGGTCCCCATGGAGCCCACCATGTAGAGAGTTTAGTCAAATGGAATCGCAAACCTCCCCTCAATGACGCCTGCAGATGTACTCGCGCCCCCGACTGTAGCATTCAAATCAGGCACACGAACCCTCTTCCGGGCAAATTCCTACAAAGATAGACAAATAGTTAGAATCAGGATCAACATGGATAAAACATTTAACACATTTCATACATAACATCCCACACCAATGCCGCTAACACCAGCACCAAAACCACCATCAAGTCTTTAACTCCTAACTCGAGTAGAGGGTCGCGCCTCCTCGAGCTGAGTCAGCGGGTGAAGCGGGAGAAACCACTCCCGAATGAAGGCCTCGTAGTCACCACGTTATCCTGAGAGCCTTACGCCATACTCGTCAAAGAATAGCTGCCGCTCCTCGGGATCAATAATCACCAAGTGCGCCCAAAACAGTCCGGTGGGAGGTGCAGGTGGAATTTGCCTATCAGATACTAGCTTAGTCTTCCAAAACTGAATACGCTCACCCATTTACCACTCACGGTTCTTAGGCCCCTCAGGGATGAAGCAAAGACGGTCCACGTCTCACTGGATCTCCTTCGCCATATGATAGCTCGGGAGATCCCTCCATGGGTTGCTCTCCACCTGAAAAGAAAGAATAACAAAGTTAGAATAAGTTTGAAGATAAAACGATGATCATATCCATCGAAACGAGGTCCATCACCTGTTCAAGAGTTAGCCCACAAAGATGTTGATAGTAACCAGCAGAATCTAAAGCATCCCCCTCGAAAGATGAGCAGATCTTGGCTATATATGGAGCACCCTTAGGAGCATCGGTAAACTGCGGGGTGGGGAGGAACCGATGAAAGAAATCCCATGCCTACAAAATAAAGGGGTTAATTAAGGTTAATCAATCAAAAATTGATGTACACAATTCACAAAGTAAGCAAACAATACTTGAAGAACCATGGGGCAATAACGTAGCGCCCGTAAATGACCTTGAACAACCAAGTCAAGGGTAAAGTAAGTCTGCGCTAAGATCGCCCGTGGCTAGTTAAGGCTACTAACTCCGTCTAAGTCCACTAGCAGCTCAATCAACCCATAGTTGATCTCGTTATTCAAGATCAGGAAAAATGTCACACTCAATAGGGTGGAAAAAAATGAACGGACATACAGTGGAACCTCTTCCTTTGAAATAGACAGTCAACCAGTCCAGTAATCAAACAACACACTGTAACTCAATGCTCAGCCTCTGGGGTCAACACCGAGTAGGTCTCTAATGCGATGGCAAGCGGTGGAACCCTTGAAGAACCGCTCCAAGAAGGCATCGAACTGTATCATAGTACCAGTCCAAGATAGACCGGTAATCGCCACAATATTAGAGAGAGTGGTGGTAACCTCCCCAATCGAAAGATGGAAGGTGTGTGAAATGTCGCACCACCTCTGAGCAAGAGCAACCGATGTCACATACGATAATAATGTAGGCCATAAGGATCAGGCCAGAGGATCGAAACCGGTGGCCTCAATGGCCTGAACGAGCTCGGGGTGAGAAAATGCGTAATGATACCACGTTTGGATAGTAGAATATCCACCTATAGGATGAAGTGTGGGAGACTACAAACAAAATCAAATAATATGCATTTTGTAATTAAACACAAAAAGGTGAGAAAAACACCAAAAATATTTTCTTTCAATTTCTCTTAAATAATTTAGATCCAAAGCACGTTTGGATCCCGAATTTTATTATTTTCAAATCATTCTTCTTCTTACATTTCTAAAAAAAAACGTCCGATATTCTCGGGTCTAAAACAAATTTAGAACCCGAGTTTGATTATCTTTTGGACAAATATTTTCTTCAAAGATATTCGGATCCAAAAGATGTTTGGACTCCAAGTTTTAATTATTTTCCAATCTTTTTTCATATGCTTTTCTTTAATAAAAAAATAAATAAAAATATACACAAAAATTACATAGAGGAGCGACGGAGGCCCCGAGAGGCGCCTCAGGGCCGAACCAGACGTTTCTGGTAAGGGACTCGAAGACCCCTTGCCAGAGAGTCTGGCGAGGGTTCCAAGGGACCCTCATCGGACTTTCTTTGCCTCTGCCGCAAGTAAACCCCAGCATAGTATCGCTCACAGCCAAGCCATATGCGACATCAATATCGATAAAAAAATACACTAGGATCATCAGTAGGCTGAGGAGTAAGGCTTATAGCGAAGCGGGGTCCCCTGCTAGCAATCTTCGACAGCATACTTGCTAAAGAGAAGGGAGAGCAAGGGAATTTATAGAGAGAGTTAGATGATGAAAGTTAAGAAATAAAGAAGGAGGAGCCCTATTTATAAAGGAAATAAGTGGGCCCCACCTATTTATTATTATTTCACTATTTTACATTGGTTGCATTATAACACTACGGAACGGTGCATGGGATAACCCTGATATCTCTTAAACTCGTTTCATTTAATTTATTTCTTCAATGTTTTAATTTTTTATTGAAGGGCAAAAATTTTTGCTTCCCATAGACTCAATCATATAATTAAAACATTTACCATGAAATATTTATTAACATTATTTTGTCACAAAGGACAAGTCAACATCTTACTTAGGAAATTCAAGGACGTCTTTGAAAGAGATTCGGGCTCCTATCTCCTGTCATTCTGAGAGACACATAGTAATTACAACCGAAGAGAACGACTACCGATAATAACAGGGATGCCGCAGAAAGAAATGGTAGACCCGCCCACAAGGGGCACCAAGTACCTAAAAGATTCCGAAGAAAGAAATGGACAACCATACGAAGAAACAACGCTAGAAAGGAAGGCCTATGTTATCACCAATTGGAAACAAGAAGTCACCAATGAAACTAGTCAGGTATGCTCTCTATCCCTACGCTCGTTTCATGTGATCATACTGGTTATACAACCAGCAACGATCACACGAGGGGCAGCTGTGAGCACGGGATTTTGTACCAGCTCACGCTTTCAATGATGATGGCTTTTCAGGATTTTATCCTTGAATCATAAAATTTTCAAGTATCCTGATGTATCCATAAGGGAATCCTCCTTGTCTCCGAATTCAAAAGGACATTTTTAATATTATTTAAATTTTTCCATTAAATCAGAAACTAATTAAAAAATACAAAAATACACAAAAATAATTCAAAAAAACCAGAGAGAAACTGAATCCCTGGCCTAAGGTAGGCCTTGCCATAAAATGGGCTTTGGCGAGGCAACCCATGCCAAACTCCTTGGCGTGGCTGCCTCGCCAAGGTTTGGCGTGGCTTCCTCACCAAGGTTTGGCGAGGCTACCCTTGCCAAACTCCTTGGCGAAGGCTTGCCTGGCTAAGGTTTAGCAAGGCAGTCGATAAACTTTGGTGAGGCTGCCTCGCTGGCGAGCTCGCCAAAGTCATGGCGAGGAGCCTCACCTAACTTTTCTTTGGCGTGACCCCTTGCTGGAAAAACTTATGTTTTTTGGATTTTTGAGATTTTTCCTATAAATATTCGGGTCTTTTTCGAAAATCGGGACCCGAAAATTTTTAGACAAAATATAACTTTGAGAACTACTTCAATTTCCAAGAACTAGATGTACATTTTGGACTTTTAATACAACTTTTTTTACCTAAACTAATGAACGAGGAGGACTTCTAAAGGCTGATAAGATATCTTTGAAGTGGATTCATTCCGTATGAGTAAGCCTCTGAGTTCCTAGAACTGCAATTTTCGTGCTTTTAGTGCTCCATCTCTTCTTCTGATTTCATCTATGGACCTAGGATTTTCATTTTATTTTTATTTTTTCCAAATGTTGTAATTCTTTTCCATCTATTTTTCTTTATTAAAAGGATATGTATGTTAGAACACCCCCACAAAGAGAATAAAACATATTCCCGGATAACAGCCCTCACCAATTTACCATGCGAGCAATTTCATTAATTAAAATGAACAACCAATGTGCTAATAAAACAAATTATTTTATTTAAAATAATGAACTATTATCATGATTGATTTTCATTTTTTAGGCCATACAAGCCTTGTTAAATCCAAAATCGAGCATATGTGATATCCCCTGTGCTAACCTATGTGGATGCAAGTAGATTAGGATTAGATGTATGTTTAGGATTTTAATTTTCCTTTCGGGTATCACAATTTCATTTTTGTTGGGAAATGTAATTAATAGGTTAGCGGGCGGTTTCATCCCTCGATTTTCGGAAGCCTTGTAATTTTATTTTTCGCATTTACTTACTACTTTGTTGATGGTTTATTATTTCACCTTGTGGATGGTTTATTATTTTGCCATACGTGAATCATGCATATAAAATCTAAAAAATGACCTAAATGTGAATATGCACAATTAAGAGAATACAGATTTAATTTGATGTGATCCAATAAGAAATAAGCAACTTATCTCGGACCCGAATCTCTGTGTCTTAGTGGGCTATCCCCTAGACATTAAGCCTCACAGGACTCTAATTCCTAGAAAGAGCTAATCCAGGTGGCGACTCCACACTAAGAGACGGCAGATTTGGGTTTGAACCAAATCTAAAAAATGTTTTCGTTCTCTCTTTTCAACCTTTTCTCGAGTCCCCCGACTTGGTGCATCTTTTTTTAAACACCCGAGTGGACCGTGCCTCTCATCTCCGCGCGCTCTCAGCTCACCTCTCCATGTCATCCACTCACACCATCATATCCCAACTAACCCATCAACAATAAAATTACGTATTTTATTTTCTTTATTCTGTTACTCTTGTTGGTCTTTAGAACTGGTTCCTTCCCTGTGGGTTCAATATCTTTTTAAACTACATCGCAACATATACTTGCAATTATCATCATTTTTCTATTTGGTAAGTGGTATTGATAACACCTGTACTTTAAAGCAAAAATATAGTGAATAAGTTATTAAACTTATTAGTAGAAAAGTGGCGAACAAGTTTTTGGCATCGTTGCCGGGGAAGGCAAGTGCGTTTCTAGAGATTAAATTACTGGAGTACGGTACATTTTTATTTTGCTTTTATTTTATTCATATATGTGCTTATTTGTTATTTTATTTTGTTTTGAGTCAAAATATTTGCTAACATGCATTGTGATAAGTTTTGTGGAGATTACATGATTGATAACCTAATTAATACATGCGTAGATGAAATTTTTCATGTTATATCTCATGAAGAGTCAACATCTGAATATCTTGAAATTTAGAATATTCCTCTGAAACTGAAAAATTAGTTAGAGAGGATGAACCTACACCACCTTCTATAGATAAACCACCCTTAGTAGAATTGAAACAATTACGTAGTCATTTGAAGTATGCATTTTTAAGAAGTAACAATACCCTACCCATTATCGTTTCTAGTAAGTTATCTGATATGTAGGAAGAAGCATTATTATAGATAATAAAGGATATAATTAGGAGTATTGGTTGGCAAATTTCTGATATTAGAAGGATTATCCCTAATACAGTAATGCATTCCACAAATTTGGAAAATGATAGTAAACCTAAAATAGAAAGGAAAAGAAGATTAAATCCTCACATGAAGGAAGTTGTTAAAAAGGAAATTATTAAGTTGCTAGATGCAGAAATTATCTATCCGATATTAGATAGTGAGTGAGTTAGTCCTGTTCAATGAATTCCAAAAAAGGGAGGTAATACTATAATTCAGAATGAAAAGGGTAACTTAGTTCCTACTAGGACAACAACTAGATGGAGAGTTTGCATAGACTATAGAAACTTAAATGCAACCACTAGGAAAGACCATTTCCCTTTACCATTTATAGATCAAATGTTAGAAAGGATAACAGGTCATGCATTTTACAATTTTCTTGATGGATTCTCTGGATATTTTCAAATTCATATCAAACCAGATGACCAAGATAAAACCACTTTTACATGTCCATTTGGTACATTTGCTTATAGAAGAACGCCTTTTGGGTTGTGCAATGCTCCGGCTACTTTTTAGAGGTGTGTTTCTGCTATTTTTAGTAAGTATGTTGAGGATATTATGGAAATTTTCACGAATGATTTCTCTGTATATGGAGATTCTTTTGAAAAATGTCTAGAAAATTTGGATAAAGTACTTGCTAGATGTGAAGAAACTAATTTGGTATTGAATTGGGAGAAATGTCATTTTATGGTTAATGAAGGTATAGTTTTAGGTCATAAGATAGATGAGAAGGGAATTCGTGTAGATATAACAAAAATTGAGATTATCGAGAAATTACCTCCTCCCATAAATGTTAAGGGAATAAGATCATTTCTAAGCCATGTTGGATTTTACAGAAGGTTTATTAAGAACTTTTCGGTTATAGCTAAACCTTTAACTGATTTATTAGTTAAAGATGTGAAATTCAATTTCTCTGATGACCGTTTAAAAGCCTTCAACACTTTAAAACAAGCACTAATTTCAGCACCCATAATTGGGAAATCAAATTGGTCTTTGCCATATGAATTGATGTGTGATGCTAGTGATGTTGCTGTTGGTTATGTTTTAGGTCAAAGGTATGAAAAGAATTTGCATGCAATTTACTATGCGAGTCACACTTTGTCTTCTACACAATTCAATTACACCACCACAGAGAAAGAGATGTTAGCAGTCATATATACATGTGATAAATTTAGATCATATTTGATTCAATCTAAAGTAATAATTTATACAGATCATGCTGCTGTGAGATATTTGTTTGCTAAGAAAGATGCCAAACCTAGATTAATTAGGTGGATCCTTCTTTTATAATAATTTGACATAAAAATAAGGGACATAAAGGAAAGTGAGAATACCATAGCCGATCACTTATCTCGTTTAGAAGATGATAAGGGACCTATAGGTGAAACTGGTGATATTAATGAATTCTTCCCAAATGAAAATCTTATGTCTATCAAATATAATGCTAGTCCATGGTATGCTGACTATGAAAATTATTTAGTTACGCATACTTTATTCTCTAATTTAGATTCTAATGGTAAGAAGAAATTTCTTAAGGATATTAGATCATTTATGTGGGATGACCCTTACTTGTTTAAGGTTTGTACCGATGGTATTATTAGAAGATGTATAGATGATACTAACTTTTCTTCAGTTTTAAGTCATTGCCATGATAGCATATATGGAGGACATTTAGGACCAGCAAAAACTATTACTAAAGTTTTAGAAAGTGGATTTTATTGGCCAACATTGTTCAAGGATGCCAGAGATTTTGTTCAGAATTGTGATAATTATCAGGGAATAGGAAATATAAGTCGAAGGGATGAGATTCCATTAAAAAACATCTTAGAAGTGGAACTTTTCTATGTTTGGGGTATAGATTTCATGGGACCATTTCCAACCTCCAATGGTAATAATTACATTCTAGTTGCATTTGATTATGTTTTGAAATGGGTTGAAGCTAGAGCATATAGTAAGAATGATGCTAGAGTAGTTGCTAAGTTTCTTAAGCAATTATTTAATAGATTTGGAGTTCCTAGGACCATAATTAGTGATGGAGGTTCACATTTCATCAATAAGACTTTTGAGAGTTGGATGCACAAGTATGGAGAACATCATGAGGTTGCTACTCCATATCACCCTCAGACTAGTGGTCAAGTAGAAATCTCTAATCGAGAAATAAAGTAGATTCTCGAAAAGACTGTCTCAAATTCTTGGAAAGATTGGTCTACTAAATTAATTGATACATTATGGGCTTACAGAACAACTTTTAAGAAACCTATTGGTATGACACCCTATAAGTTGGTTCACGAAAAGGCTTGTCATTTACTAGTAGAATTAGAGCATATGGCTTTATTGGCTTTGAAGAATTTGAATATGAATTTACACAAAGCCGGTGAGTTAGAAGAACTACGTATGTCATCATATGAAAATGCAAAGATCTACAAAGAGAAGATAAAATAATGGCACGAGCAATGGAGCAATGGAGCATCGGAGATAGAGTTCTATTACATAATTCTAGGCTTTGCTTGTTCCCTGGAAAACTCAAATCTCATTGGAAGGGACCCTATGAAGTTATTCAAGTTTTTGATAATGGAGCATTGGAATTAAAAGACGAAAATGGAGAAATATTACAAGCCAATGGTCAACATTGCAAACCTTATCTCGAAAATAAATTTGAACAACAAGACTTTGATGTTCAATTGCTTTCTTCACCATAAGTTATTTCAAGTATAAGAATAGTAAGTAGTAAATATTTATTTTTAACATGTTTGTGTTTCTAAGTTTTTATAGGTACAAAGTCTAAAAATTGAAGAATTAAAGAAGATCGCGACCGTGACATACATCTTGCGCTCGGGAATAATGGGTTTCAAAACCTACTATTTCTGTTAATAAGGAAGTCATGATTATGACATGGGTAAAATATAACCATTACAGATTGCAAAGCGACCGATGTCCATAATTTCCATTAATAGCTAGTTTTCAGCAATAATGGCTATATTGACTATTGTGGCCATTTAGAGACCTCTTAGAACTCTATAAATAGGTCTAAGTTCAACCCTAGCCACCACAACCTTCAAAAAGCTTACAAAAATTCTAAAATTTCTTCATCTCCACTCTTCAACATTCAACTTGTTTTTATTTATTTAAACCTTTCCACTTCAAAACAATCAAGATACCTTTGAAGAAATCTGCAAATAGGAGAGAAAGGAAAACATACCAAGAGGAGTATGGTTGTCCTTTCCCTTTAAGGAAAAGAGAAGGGGGCAAGCGCTATCAAAAGCTTAGCAAATTAGATATCACGGGGATGATATTCCTTTATATGGTCTTCTTGGAAACATTGAATCTCCATAGAGAGATGGAGGCTTATCTTTTTGCTCTTAGACTCACAAAGTTTGTGGATTTGCGTTTTCCACAAAATAGAGATTGGATTCTCGAATGTCTAGTGGCATTCGACTATGAAGATGCAAGGAGAAGGGTGATAAAATTCCACAATCAAGGTAATCAATATACCGTGATGAGGGATATGTTGCATACTTGGTTCGGGTTTGAAGTTGAAAAATCATTAACCATGACGGACTCTTTTTAACAAATCAAGTTTGGGTAGAATTAACCGGTAAGCATTCTTTTGAAGCTAAAAATTCTCGTAATAAACTCATTATGGATAATTGTATTCTTCTCCTTCACAAATACCTCGTAACTTCAGTATTTTGTCGAGTGGAAAATATAAAAGTCCAAAGAGATTTGTTTGTTCTTTCATGTGCGATCAAAAAACAAAAGGTGGAGTTTGTGGACATCATTTGGGAAATGATGAAGAAGAATTCTACCAGCATGAGAAATAAGATAGGGGCTGCAGAAATCATCACCGCCATTGTTCTGGGTGTGAGACAAAAACAGCCGTATGCTCAACAACCAGGAGAATACTTTCATTACATGGATTGAAGTTATTTGAAAAATGCCATACTAATTCAAGAGAATGACGGTGAATTTTCATTCTACTCCTACACCAATCACACTAAAAAACTAATCACATCTCATGAAGAAGCTTCTGGCCCCTCCGATCCAACCGGTAGACAACACCCTGGAAAAGCTCCAATGATTGAAGTAGAAGAAGAAGAAGAAAATGAAAATGAAGCTTTGGAAGATTGTAAGGCAAGCATGCAACAAAAATTGGATAATTGCCAAGCGGAACTTGGAGTAATGAAAAAGGACATGAAAATTCTAAAGAAGAATAATAAATCGATGCTTCGAAAATTACTACTATGTCTTTAGAAAACAAAATTGTCACTTTACTCCTAGTCCCCCGGATTCTCCTTCTCAATGAAATGGGTTTTCTCTTTTCTTTATTTTTCTTTTTCAAATTTTTAGACTAGTTCAGTATTTTTCATTTTTATGTTTTTCTTTAAGTTAAAATCTTCCACGATGAGATTCTGTTCTTTAGTGTGGGGGTGTTTGTAAAGAATCCCGAAAATCCAAAAAAATTAAATAAAATAAAAAAACTTGAAGAATTTGAAAATTTTTCTTGATTTATTGTTATTTATACTTTATTTATACTTGTACTATATTAACATTTGTCCAAGGTTATTTTGAGTGTTAGGTATTACAAGTTTGATGTTAGTTCATATTTCGAACAAAAAGTTTCGAATATACCACACAGTTGAAATTGTGAGCATTTTCAGCACAACATTTATCAATTTGGCAACGATGAGTGGTGAGTAACATTCAAAAGAAACATTCCAAGTAAGTTTTGATATTCATTTCAATGCAACATGAATTAGTATAAGTTGTATAGTTTTAGTTTAATGGTACTGATAAGTTTAAGTGGAGAAATATCTAATAGTGTTCTTACTATGGGTTTAATATGCTATTCTCGAATACGTCCTATAAGTATTGAGTGTGTTTAAAGTGTTGGCAAACTATAGACATAATACTTTGAAACTAATCAATAAAGGATGAGGGTATTGAGAGAAAAATAAAAAGAAAGAGAGGATAACCAATGAGTTATGCAAAAGGTGAGGAATGGTACGAAGCAGAAACTACAACCATTCAATGAGTGAAAAAAAAAGAAAAGTAGCATAGCATGAAAAAGGGGTGCAAAGTACAAATTTGTACTTCAAAAACATATCTTTAAAAGAAAAAAATGAGAGAAAGTGGCATGGAGCATAAAATGCAACCACTAAAAAAGGGGAGAGTGGTATGGAGGATAAAATGCAACCACTAAGAGTGCTTTTAGCATCCACAAGCTACGATTCTGATGAGCAAATGGCCCTTCTAACTAGGCATTTTAAATGCTTCATGAAGAAGGATGGAAAGTTTAACAAGAAGAAGTTTCTCACTAAAATCAACTCAGCACCGATGAGGAGTTGAGGAAAAACTCATGAAGAAATGTTCACCACTTTTCTACTGATAATATAAAAGTTCTAAACATGAACATGTGTTGTCAGTACCGCTTATTGATAATTGTATATTTACACTTATAATCATGATATTTTAAATCATTAAACATTATGGTTTAAGTCATTTTATACGTCATATAAAAGATTTAACGTGGTATCTAGTTGTTTTTTATACAAATACATGTACTAGGTAAATTTTGGAAGTAAAATGATTAAAGTTGGAAATCTATTAAAAAAGAGTGAAAAAGGTGCAAAAAGATGCGTAGAACTTAAGGAATTAGCAAACGATCGATGATGTCAAAGATCGGTAGAAATCACAAGGAAAAATCATGTAAAAAACGCATGTCACGATCATGACACATATATCGCGGTCGCGACTTGTTAACCTTCACAATAGAAAATTACCAACCAAGTATTCACGATCACACCATACATTCGCGGTCGTGACCTTGATGGTTTTTGGTAAATTCTTCTCTTTTTTCAACTGCCAGATAAAAATGATCAACCACCATCAACTGTCAGACGAAAAGACACCATTTGGAAGTCAACCATTAAACCAATTCAACCAATCACAATGAAGAGATGCAACTCTTTGCCAATAGACACGACCCTTCGTTTGAACGGATGCAACCCTTTGTACTCTATAAATAGGGCTCCAATCTCCATAATTTTATGGGATGATAGGCATGGTATGTGGTATATGGTATATGGTCTATGCGTGCATACATAGTTTTAGAGAGAAAATCGTGTAAACTTTGCTTCGTTCTATGTTAGCGAGAAAATGTATAAGTGATTCGAACCTTATTTCAATAATTAGATTTCTCTACATATTTAAGCGATTGTTGTATAAGTGTAATTGCAAATCACTTATCAATAAAAGTTTTCGTTCTTCAATATTCGTTTATTAAATATTCACAAAGAATAGCATCCTAGCAGAGGTTCTGTACAAGCCGGGACCGAACTCAAAGTAGACATAGGAATTGTGGGGACTGACGACTCCCATTAAAGAGTGGATACGGTTTGATCAACTTTAGCTTTCACTTCCATACCTTACAACTTTGCTTTGTTTTCTACTTATACTTTCTATTTCGAAGTTTATGATGTGTCTATGTGTCAT
Organism: Euphorbia schlechtendalii; assembly: GCA_949673415.1. Classification (NCBI taxonomy): domain Eukaryota; kingdom Viridiplantae; phylum Streptophyta; class Magnoliopsida; order Malpighiales; family Euphorbiaceae; genus Euphorbia; species Euphorbia schlechtendalii. The sequence goes on along the minus strand of CATIWQ010060409.1, from coordinate 2,946 downwards.
ATTATGTATTTTGTGTTGAGTCTTTTATATTAATCAAGTTATATACTTTTGAGTTAGCTTTAAGAGTGATTTTGGGGTTAACAAGATTGTTTATAATCACTAGATCTGTGATTATAACGATGTTTAGTGAGCCAACATTTTTGGAATGGTAACTTGCTAAATATAGCTATGTGAGAGCGACCCGTACTAAGAATAGTATTATTGTTATCCAGGTTTATATAATCGTCTTAATTTGTTTGCACTAGATTTAGAAAAGTCATTTCATGTGTTGATCTATGGTGAATAATTGAATATCTGATTGTCCAGAACTGAATCTGTTAAAGTAGTATAGTGTACGTAATCTTTGATGATTTTGCATATTTTCTTTGCTATACTTGTTCGTAGGGATAATCTATACCGATTTCTTCTACTCTAATCTATTTAAACATTTATCTATTTATTTACCATCATATCCCAACCAACCCATCAATAATAAAATTATCTATTTTATTTTCTTTGTTCCGTTACTCTTGTTGATCTTTAGAACTGGTTCCTTCCTTGTGGGTTTGATATCTTTTAAAACTACATCGCAACTGTATACTTGCAGTTATCATCATTTTTCTATTTGATAAGTGGTATTGACAACACCTATACTTTAAAGTAAAAATCTCACGAATAAATTATTATACTTATCAGTAGAAAAGTGGCGAACACTTATCAAATAGAAAAATGATGATAACTATAAGTATACAGTTGCGATGTAGTTTTAAAAGATATCGATCCCACAGGGAAGGAATTCAGTTCTAAGTATCAACTAGAGTTACGAAAAAAAAGAAAATAAAATAAGTTGAATGTTTTGAATGGTAGACTGATGAATAGACGGATGCATGAACAAGCATATAGATATTCCCTAAGAACAAGTATAGTGGAGTTAAATATGCAAAATAATCAAGAATGTTTTATGCACTAGATAACTTCAACAAACTCGGTTCTGGACTCCCAAATATCCAATAATTCACAGCAGAGATACACATGAAATGACTTTTCTAAATCTAGGGTAAACGAATTATGACACTTATAAAAACCTGCACAATAATAATACTATTCTTAGTATGAGTCACTCTCACGTAGCCACATTTATCAAGTTACCACTCCAAAAATGTTGGCTCACTAAACAGCGTTATAATCACAGATCTAATGATTATACACAATATTCTTAACCCTGAAACTACTCTTAAATTCAACTTGAAAATATATAACTTCATTAATATAAGTGACGCAAGACGAAATACTTGTTCTAACACATAGACATATCATAAACTTCTAATTAGAAAGTATAAGTAGAAAGAAAAGTAAAGTTGTAAGGTATGCAAGTGAAAGCTAAAGTTGATCAAACCGTATCCACTCTTTAATGGGAGTCGTCAATTCTCTCAATTCCGGCATCTACTTGGAATTCGATCTCGACTCGTATAAAACCTCCGTTAGGATTCTATTCTTTGTGAATATTGAATAAATGAATGTTGAAGAACAGAAACTTTTATTGATAAGTGCTTTGCAATTACACTCATACAACAATCGCTCGAATTTGTGGAGAAATCTAGTGATTGAAACAAGAATCAAATCACTTATACATTTTTCTCTCTAATACTTTGAACTTAGAGAAATCTAAATAACTTTCACTCTTTATCTATTATCTCACACTGTTGACCTTTACCACACTCTATACCCATGAAATGGTTGATTTGAACCTCTATTTATAGAGTGTGAAAGGATGTGTTTATCCAAACGAATAGTCATGTGCATTGGCGAAGGGTTGCATAATCTTCAATGTGATTAGATGTAAGATTTCATCCTTATCTTCAATGGATAGACACCTTTTTGTGGTTACATTCTCTCCAAAAGGTGTCTCTTCATTTAATAGTTGATGGCGGTTGATGATTCTTATCCGGCGGTTGGAAGTTGAGAAGAGTTCACCAAACCCATCACAATTCACGAGCCTGACATACATGTTGTGATCGTGAATGTAAGTTGGTAGCTGACTGTTTGTGAAGAATGATAAGTCACGATCATGATAGATAATCACGAGCGTGATTTGGCTAATCACGAGTAGGAATCACGATCGTGACATGGTTGACAACTTCGATCCTAAGCCAATTCCTTGCATTACACGCATCTTTACCTTTTTCACTGTTTTTGCATAGAATTATACACTTATCACACCCCCACACTTAACTTTTACCTTGTCCTCAAGGTAAACACCACAAAAAGTGTATAAAATAGTAATTCAAGTTCGTACCTCATTTGGCGAAAGATTATTATAGTGAGGACCACATTCCCACGTTGCATTAGGTTCAAGTAAAGTATATGAAATTTCCCACAAATTAGTAATGTGCAATTTATAGAGTTCAGTTGCATACCTTTGCTCTTAATGGAGGGCCAATCGAATTGCATCTTCATATAAGCGTTATATGCTAGCTTGAATATTTCCTTCTCTCAAGTATAGTATAAACTATAAAGGATAAAGGGAGCACACTTTGAAAAGATTGATCTCAAGGCATTTTTAGGTAACCTAGGATGCTAAACACTCTCAGTGGTTGCATTTTATGCCCCATACCACTCTCCCCTTTTTTTAGTGGTTGCATTTTATGCTCCATACAACTTTCTCTCATTTTTAAGCATATGTTTTTGAAGTACAGATTTGTACTTTGCACCCATTTTTTGTACTATGCTACTTTTTCTTTTTTCACTCATTGAATGGTTGTAGTTTTTGCTCCGTACCATTCCTCACCTTTTGCATAACTCATTGGTTATCCTCTTTTTCTTTTAATTTTTTTCTCTCAATACCCTCATCCTTTATTGATCACTTTCAAAGTATTATGGCTATAGTTTCCCTACACTTTAGACACACTCAATACTTATAGGACGTATTCGAGAATAACATATAAAACTCATAGTAAGAACACTACT
>CATIWQ010060378.1:0-14297 GCA_949673415.1 Euphorbia schlechtendalii | reverse complement strand
TCATCTTATTTGATTAGTTGTTATCTTAAAAACTGTGAATTAGTTAAAACGATAATATTTAGTAGACGAAAGGAGTAGCTCCTAATGGTTTTGAGTTCTTAAATATGGAGACTTGTTATGTTTCAATATAACATATCAAGCTTAAGTTACCAATTAATATATTTATATGTTTAATATGGTTATGGAAAAATAAAATATATATTTGGTGATAATAAATCAATTGAAAAATAGAGTATAAAGCATTGGTCTACCATAAAAATTATAAGATATGAGAGAGTTTTTAGGATTTCCGAATCCTCACAAGGGGGAGGTAGTAGCGAAATCAGGTTTTCATGAATCAGAACAAATGCTCAACATTAACATGAATATATACAAGAAAAGCAGTGGCTTTCATAAAAATAACTATCGATTGTTATTACAAGAGTTCAAATTCATCCAAATGATTTTGCTTCAATTGCCATAGCAATGGGGTTACCAAAACCAAGTTATAAGTTATAACCTGGCAGCAACACGGGGAGTATCCCAGTCAGCCACAATGTGGTTCCGGGTAATCTCCCTGAGAGAGCGGCATCCACTCAACGCCATTGTTATCTCAAACTCATCTCGAAGCATTTGAAGCGCTTTCCTCACACCCGCTTCACCTTCAGCAGCCAACGAGTACACAACTGGCCTTCCAATCTAAAATTCAACAAATTTGTTACACTTCGTTTGTCCAATGTCACGGTGCCAGTTTGGGATTACTTTTCCGAAAAACTTAATTTTCAAGCTTCCCAATGACAACAGATTTTGACATGGGGAAATAAATACCTAATTTACTAGACAACGCCAGACCTTCAGTTCCGGCGTTGAGCTTCTCAGCCGGGAAAAAAACTGTTCATTTTTTTTTATTTCAGATTTAATTTATAAAAAATAATTTAGTGGAGTAAAACCGGGAGTTAAAAAGTAAATGAGGGTTAAGTGTATAAAGGACAAAAGGGGGCGTTATTTAACAATCAATGATATGTTATTTGGATTGGGAGTGGAGTTTTTGGAGACCGCTAAGAAAGCAATCCTAAATAGGCCCATAGTAGTGTTGTGCACTTACGAATATTCCGGATGCTCCTAAAGCTAGTGCCTTGAAAACATCGGTTCCTCGACGAACTCCACCATCGAGGAAAACAGGGACTCGGCCTTGCGCAGCTTTCACCACCTGAAATGTGCACCAAAGGAATTAGAGAGCTTACTAATTTAGCTATAAAGCCCACATGAGTTGACCTTTGAACCAATGTGGGACAATGGGGTTTACCTCTTCCAAAGCCATGATTGTAGCAGGAACATAGTCGAGCTGGCGAGCGCCATGATTGGACACGATGATTCCCGCAGCCCCATTTTGTATGGACAGCCTTGCTGCATTCACAAGACAACTCAGAGAAATCTGGTATTGGCACGAAAGGAGAGAAAAATTCAGTATTCGTACCATCCTCAGCAGTGAGGACACCCTTCACTAGAATTGGCAATGAGGTGATTGTCTGAAGCCACTTCACATCCTGTCAAATCGACGCGAGAGAGTTTACTGCATTGTTTACTAAGTTATACGTATTCCATTCAAATAAATGATTTCGAAAAGGCGAAAAAAGGGGCATTTACTTTCCAGCTGAGTGTGCGGTCTATTTGTCCAGCCACATATGAAGCTAGTCCAGAGTCATCCGCCTTAAAGATTAAACAACACATAAAAAAATAACAATACTAGCAGATTGCTGCGAGTGAAAACAAGCAAGCTATTATTATTGTTATTATTATTATACCTTGTCCATTTTACCAAGATCAAGACCCTCAAAGTTCTTCAAAGTCAAGAATGGTGGCAGGGTAAATCTGTATCGAAAAATACAAGTTAAGACTAAGATTCTACCTCTCCATATAAGAATTCCAGTCTTTGTAAACTCTGATGATAAAGAAAACCTGTTCTTGATATCAGCCTCTCTGCGGCCAAGTCTAGGAGTATCAACAGTGAGGGCAATGGCCTTGAATCCGGCCCTTTCAGCTCTTCTTACAAGCTGGGCCACCACATTCCTGTCCTTGTACACCTGAAATTTCCACAAATTACGGACAATTGTGCACAACCTATGAAAAGTTGTTTATATAACAACAACTAAGAAAAAGACTCACATAAAGCTGGAAAAAGCGAATGCCCGGTCCAGTTGAGGCAACCTCCTCAACACTGGATGTGGCCCATGACGAAAGAGTCTGAAGGCACATTAAAATACCATTAATTAATGCTTAAATTTTTTCAAAAAAAAAAGAAAAAAAAGAAAATGAATGTGAAAGAAGCAAACCATGATTGTTCCAGCCGCAGAAGCTGCTCTTGCCGTTGCATACTCTCCTGTATGCCCAAATACAATTATTCAATCTTCTAATGATCTCAATTTTAGTTAGTTCAATGAGCTAACCTTCAGGATGAGCCATTTTCTGAAAAGCAGTGGGGGCAATCATGATAGGCATTGAAATCTTGAGGCCCAATACCGATGTGGTCATGTCAATCTTGCTCACATCAATAAGAATTCTGGGTCTGAACCTGTTCATTTTAAGGTTTAAAATAACAGAAACGTCGATATTCGATCTATATAAGCAGACACATGGTTAGAAAAAAAAACAAGAGAGCTTACAGAATTCTGGAGAAAGCGTTACGATTCTCCCTGAGAGACCATTGGTCCTCTGCACCAGAAGCATAGTAGTCAAATGCCATCTTTGGAAGTTTCTTCCTTGCGATTTCCTCGAATTCCGTCACATTTGTTACCTCCTCCATCTTTCCTAATTGATTCTTTGTATTCTACCAAGGATTTCGCAAGAGCTTATCAGAACCACTTTGATTTCACTTATAATATTCTTACATATTTTAACACAACATCTCTGTTAACCCCTTTTAAGAGTCTTTTCTATCCGTGTTTCAAAAGAAGCCGACTGCTAGTCGGGCGCTTAAAAACCTCCGAGAGCATAGGCAGAATTGATCGGGGGCTGGGTATCTTAGTATTTTATAATGAATTAGAATAATAAATTTAAGTAATATATAAATTTTTATTTATTAAAATAAAAAATCCATGTAGCAGCACTTTTTCTAGGTTTTGTCATCACATTTTAAACCTTTAATAATATTTTTCTAGGTTTTGGTCACACTTTTCTTAGTCTTGTTCCATCTGATCATATAATATCGTGACGAGGCTGGTCGCCTTTCAAAACGTCGCCTAAAATACATACCATTAAAGAATTCTCCTCGAATAACTCCTATGGTGGAGAACGAAACTTGAGGTTCTGGGTTCGAGCCCTCGGCTACCTCAAAAATTAAATATTCCTAATTTCTAAAAATAAATATTCCCCTAGAAGAGAACAGAAAATTCATTGATAATGAAGTCAATATGAAAAATTCAGTTTAATTGCATCTATAGGACCAGATGTCTCTCCAAATATGAACAAAACAAACACAAGTTACAGAACCAAAACTGATAGAATAACTCAATGCATTTTAACTGATACAAGATGTAAGAACAGAACAAAAAACTGAAATTACACTCTTTATTCCTCCAGCAACAAAGCATCAGAAGCAAAAATAATGTGTTTTCACTTGTAAAAAAGATTCCAAACCCATTTCGAGAGAGAACAAAAATAACAGATTCGAAAGAATCAATCAGACCCAGATGAGAATAAAATCATAACCAATAAACTAAACAGAAAAAGGTGAAAAAGGCAGAAACTTTACAAGTGGAAGTAGAAAAGGAAGAGAGGAGCAAAAGAACACACCTTTAGCGTAAGCCTACCAAGAGAAGAAGGAAGAAATGGAGAGAGCTGATGGAACAGAGTGCATATAATATAAGACAAATACAGTGAGGGGATACGAGTCACAGCAGCTAAAAGGATTGGTTTTTCAAGGTGAGAAATCGTGGGCAAATCTGTTTCATTGAAAATTTTTATTTTCTGATAATATTATTAATTGTTCTATCACCTTTTTTTCCCTTCTTTTTGTGGGAACTTTTTTCATTTGGATGTGAGAGAACAGTCCTCACGTATATATTTGGATATTGTTTTCATTTTCCCATTTTAATTACCAGTAACTAGCAAGGTCTTTTTTGTGGTAAATTGAAAAAAAACAGTGATTAAATCAGATTATTTTAATGAAAATCATCTATTAAGAATAAATTAGGTTTTGTATTTGTTAATTTTGCCTACTTTTGCAAATAAGGATCTTTTTACCCCTTGTATTATAGTTTCATTATTAAATTTAGCCTCCATCTCTGAACATTATTTTAAAATTATATATAGTTAATCCGATTTTTTGTAATAAAAGAATTAGGATATGTAGGAGAGAAGATTGATTGGTCATAGTTGGTCACATGCATGATTTTTGTAGTATGTGGAGATAAAACATTATATATAATTGAAGTAATTATTGAAGGTGACAAGTGTTATTGTTGATTGAGATTTAGGCTGTGTTTTCTGCCTTACAATTTCATTCACCCAACTACATGATAAACCCCATTACCAATTACAAGCATTTTTTATTCGAACACCTTCAACATAATAGTTAATTACGAAATTCAAATCCATCTCATGCATTATATCTTGAAAATATATTTCGTAATTTTTTTTGGTACATGTAACTTGTCAAAATTAAGTTTTCCATGAACTTAATAAATTATAGATAAAATTGCAAACATTTTGTACTCTTTTTTATAGATAAAATTGCAAACATTTTGTACTCTTTTCGGTGCCGAAAAATTATATTTTCAAGATTTTTATCAAATCCAATAAAACTATTAGTATACTATTAAAATAACTAATTCATCTCTTTTTTATTATAAAATTTACTTTCCTCTTAATTATTATCTTATAACTTTGTTTATACCCAATCTCAATCTTAATAAATAAAATGGTAAATTAAGAAAAAAATGTAGAATATTTCATTGATATTTTATAATGACAAACAAAGGAGAAAATAGAATGTTGAGTAAAATGACAAACTTTGAGCATCAGATGAGTAATTATTTAAATTGTGAATAAAAAATAACATTTTTACCAATTTTGTTGCATTATGAATGATAAAAAAACATTTAATTTCTTTATACAATGAGTAGCACATTATGAATAAAAAATCAAATTAATGAAAATAGTCTGGTCGTTATTGTTCTTATTTTAACTAGCCATACGAAACCTCTTTAAGAAAAAAAGAATGAATTATTAAATAATTTAGGTGACTAGGAGATATGTGTGTTGAGATTTCTGAAATAATTAAAAAAATGCCACTTCCATAATTTTATTGGTAGGCTAAATAGGTAAAGTATATATTATTAATTTGTGCATGCAATTTGTTGAGAAATACAAAACCAATTCCAATTTGAAGACCAAACTGATATTTGCATTACGTCACAGAATATATGCTTTTGAGTTTTGACTGCAGGTTTAACATATTCATTTTCAATTCATCAAAAAAAAAAAATTCATTTTCAAAGAAGTTTGCTTTTTATATTGCAAAAAATCTTATAAAAGTTCAAGATTTAACTCAGCTAATGAAAGTTAATTTTTACAAAAAAAACACAATGAAAGTTCCTGAACTTTTGACTTTAATGAAAGTTTTTGAAATATATTTTAACATCGTAATGCTTTCTGACATAATAACCGACTATTAAATATATTTGTCTAAATTCCATTAAAAACACGTCATATAGTACTAATTTGGCGGATTACAAATAAGATGTGGACTAAGATGATTTTATTTTTAACAAAAAAAATCTTACTTGCTCCTTATTATTATTTGATTAATTATCATACCATTGATTTAATGATAAGAATGAAAGTAACGAAAATTTTGTTTTTAGTAAATTTACTATATATGTAGTAATTATCGACATTCAAATCGCAAGCAATAACTATTATTATATACTTGTATATAATAATAATAATAATAATAATAATAATAATATGTAAAAATGTATAGATAATAGTTATAATATGCAATTTGTGGTGATGGGATTTTCCTATACAGTGTGCTGTAATGATTTAATAATGCAATAAGTCAACAACCTCCTCTGCTTTTATTCAAAAAAAAAAAAAATTTAATAATGCAATTTAATCCAAACTGTATACTAGTTGCTGAATGTTTCAAGCGAAAAAAAGTTTTAGCAATTTTTATTGAGTGGAGTCATTTTTTAAATGGATTATATTAACCACGGAAATTTCAGGAATTTTTAATGACTGAGCTCACTAAAAATTATTTACTTGAAGTATATATAAGAAAACAGTTTCTTTTCAATATTTTTAATCATATATAAAATGATGTTAATAACTGTAAAAGGAAATAAATAATTTTAATAAAATTTATCATTTTATATATAAAATGTATAACGGATTTTTTAATTTATGATATTGAATTTAGAGTAAACAGCTTTATGTTTACATATATTCAGTGAATCGATATACTATTTTTGTGACATGGGTAAATTCCTAGCGTAAACTTCCATTTATAAAATTTTATAAATCAATTCAAACTTACTTCATTTCAGTCATTTTAACTTATTTATGTTATGAATTGAATATTTGGTTTGAGTTATAAATTGAAATTTTACAATATTTGAAGTTTAAAACAAACAAAATAGAAATTTACAGATTTAAAATAGTAACGAAATATGATTATTGTGGTTACTAGATTTGGGCTGAAACATTGAATTCTAAGAAAACAGTCTAGCCCAAGCCCAAATTAGGATCATTAAGGTAATTAATCAAATGTCATTACTCCTTTATTGCAAAATATAATGGTTGACCTATTTATTTCCAAGACCATGCAATGCAAACTATTAACTTATAATAAACTTGTACCGAAAAATGTACCCAGCGAATATAAGACAAAACTCATAATAATTTTCTGTATATTTATTTCCAAGAGCATGCAAACTATTAACTAATAGCATATGCATACGATGCTTATTTTAATAACAATGCCCAAACTCAGTATGAGCTAAAACACAACACTCATAATTTCCCTGTCAAAACAAAATTACAGAACAACTTTTCCTACTTTCTGATTTCCAACTACTAAAACAAGTAAAGAATTTTATAATATTACAAAATAACCCCAAAAGAAAACAATACAAGTACACACAGGAAAAGATATTGAACAGAGCATTCTTGATTTAGAGATTTTGAATTGATCTTGCCATGGTACATTGAAGATTGCATACCTTTGTTCTCTTTTGGGTTTTCTTCATCATGACCACTTTTTCCAATTTTATCCAAACAAATGGGAATCTCCAAATTCACCGAAATGTTCTTCTTGTTTGTACACAATCTACTGTTTCCTCTCACATCTAATCTTTTCCCCAGCCTGTAAATAAATTTTTCTGGTAGTTCTAATTCACCAGTTAGCTTATTGTTGCTCAAATTAAGCTGATTAAGATTTCGAATTGACCCCAGAACTTTTGGAATTGTTCCAATTAGTCCACCGTTGTCTAGTGATAAAGCAATTAGATTCTTGAGAGTGTACAACGAATTTGGTAGCCCTGAATTTATAGGGTTGTGGTTGAGTATAAAGTACTGCAATTTCACTAATCCTGAGAAATTCTCTGGAATCGGTCCGCTAATGAAATTATGGCTCAAATCAAGTAAAACTAACCTGTTTAGCCTCCCTAATTCTGATGGAATATTTCCTGTTAATCTGTTGTAGCTCAAATCAAGTTTCTGAAGATTCTGAAGCTGACCCAATGAAGACGGGATTTGACATGGGAGACTATTCCAACTCAAATCCAAGATTCCCAATTTTCTTAACCCTCCAAGATCTCCCGGAATCGGACCAGTTAGATTGTTGTAACTGAGATCAAGTTGCTGTAGATTCATCAAACCTCCAAGAGTAGGAATATTCCCCTGGAGATTGTTCTGAGACAGACTGAGAACTTTAAGATTATAATTTTGTCCTAAACTCGGAGGTATGGAACCTGACAAACTGGGATTGGAATCTAGAGCAAGATGCTCTAGAGAAAATGGAAGTGAAAGAGGAATCTTGGCCGGAGATTCAGTAAAACAGTTGAAAACTGTAAGGACTTTAAGGTAAGGAAGTTTGAGGAAAGAAGCAGACAAGTGAGCTGATGTTTTGCAAGGAGGGTTCACAATGTCAGGGCCAATATGAATCCTTGTGACATGAAATTGAAGAGATTGGTCGTCGATTTCACATTCGATGCCTGGCCATGGTGTGTCGGTGCAAGGATTTGGATGCATTTGTGGCCACTTTGGATCATCAACGAGTGAACTCAGTACATCAAAAAGGCCAGTTTTTTCGTCTTGTGCCATGTCCATTTCATCGGACTGCTGCGTTTTTACTTTTACTGGAGTAAAAACAAGTAGAGAAAGGAAGTAAAATAGAAGTGGAGAAGAAGAAGCCATGGCCATGGGAGAGGAGGAAATGTTGATATTTCCAAGAAAGGGGAAAACATGGAATATGTAGGCGTTGCTAATTCTTGAAACAGTGTGTCAGAATGTTGTGTAAAAAGCTGAAGCGTGGAGATATGAAATGATTTTTTATATTTGAAAAACAATTTATGATTGGGCATTTTGACATTTTGTTAAACATGGAACAAATTATTCATATATTAAGCTCCAGTACTGTGTGAACATATTGATATGCATGATTTCAAACACATAGTCATTGATCAATGGATTTTGATTCTCTAAAATAAGTTGGTTATAAAGTTGAGATTAACGGTTGAGATTTTATTTCTAGAATTTCACCATTCACTAAATCTCAATCACGTAAAAATTCTACAGGTATCTGGAACTACTTGAAATTTACTAAATTTGAATAAACAAATCGAGTTTTGATATCAACAAACTGCTTTTATATACTCGGTGGTTTCATAACAGTCCTAATAGTTCATGTACAATGCAAAATCACATCTAACTATATCTAGTAGGGGTTTCAAGGGCAATTGTAGCTAGGACTGGGACCAAAATGTCATTTTACTTAAGTTAAAATGGATGATGTGCTCGAATATATTGTTAAAAAACTGAAAAAAAAAAAGAACAAAAGATGCTCTAGGACTTAGAATAGCAAAGGGAGAGGCCTTAAAGAAGAGCAATAAAAAGGAATGAGAAAAGGATAGTAGTGTATAAAGAATGCATGGGAAAAAGGGAAGTGAAGAGAAACAGAGACTAAAAGTGGTAAAAATGACAGAATGGTCAAAGTGGTAAAAACGGTAAGAAGATGGGACTTTACTTAGCACTGCCTTAACTGTAGCAAATCAGAATACGATACTAGCATTGTTTATGAGACGGACAGAACATGACAATGGCAATGTTTTTTTTTTTTTTTTTGTTTCAGATCCAACTGTTTGCTTTCTTCATCTTCCCCTGCTCCTCTACTGTACTCTCTGTAATCTTTGTTGCTCTCTTTTTTTGAATTTCTTTATCTTTATTTTAAATACTACCAATATCCCAACATTTTGTATTTACTTGTCTCTATTTGAAATAATAGTTTAAGGCAGTATGATATTAAGTGCCAATGCCATGTTGGTATCATTAATCACCAATCTCCCAGGAATCAGAAATTTTTAGTTTCTTATTTCTACAACCAAGCTAATGAAATAGGTTCTTTACAAGTATAATTGGTTATTTTGTTTGAAGTTCGCTATCCAACTTGTATTACTCTTATTTCTCTACCTGTACTCTGACTTGAATTCAAGTTACTTTAACTTGACCAATTGAGATTTTTATGGCTCAAGTAAAACTTGATTTGTAGATTGGTTTGTTTTTTAACGCATTGACGTAAACTAGTTGTCAAAGTTAATCAACAATTTACTGTTTACTCGAAAAAAACTATTGTTAACAGATACAAATAATGACAGGCGCGTACAAGCCACGTCAGATCCCCAGGCGGATTACGTCCGCCTGGAATAGAGAGATTTAACAGTGAGGTTAGAAATGTTCCTACCAATCCAGATGGTTCCCATCCGACTCGAGGATAAAACTTTGTTGTTCATCCAAGCAGATCAGATCCGCCCCAAATTAGGAAGAAATAAGTCTTCCCTCAATCTTAGAGGAATGCGCAGGCGGTCACCAAGCTGAGTCGGCTTGTCTGCCTGGACCGACCTGACGCCTCAGGAGCATGGAGTCCAATTAAGAGTCTAAGACCTCAAAAGAGACATCAGTAATTGGAGCTCCCAATTCAGATAAGCTTTATCTTATCAACAAGATAAAGATTCACTCAAGCTAAAACTCTGGTTGATTCACATTTTTGGATCAGACCAGAAGACGTTCATGGAGTATAAAAAGATCATTTGGGTCACCACGCAGAGATACGTAAAGATACACAGAAACTCCCTGCCTCCTCTCTTAAATCCAATCTAACTTAAGCATCGGAGAGGTTACGCCAATCACACGGCTAGTCCCCCATAACGACGTTTATTGTTTTGCAGAAACCCTCAAACTACACAGGAGAGAAGCGGTAGGAGTTGATTTCAGTCAGAGAGTTAGAGCGTGAAATCACTTTCCAAGCTAATTTAACAACTATGTTTAGTTTTTTAGGGTTAAAAATGAAAAGTTACACCTTTAATTTGTTTTTATTTAATGTCCTCTGAAAACATAGATTATTATTATTATTTGAATATACAATTTTTTTCGTTTAATAATCAAGCAGTATTTTTAAATAATATAACATAATTAAAGAATAAGTTCAGGGATTAGATATAAACAAAATGAGATGCTTTAACCCTTGTTTGCTGTTCAGACTCGTATTAGGCCCATTTTCAGCCCAAAATATACCCTCCACTCAAATCAACGTATATTCTTCTCGTTAGCTGATGTAACAATGCTAAATTTGTTTTTTTTAGTACATGTGAAAAGAAAATGTTAATGCATCAAAAGTTATTTTAACTTGTTCTAAAAAAATTTCATGCCTCCCTCAATTATAAGAAAGTTATCACAGTTACTTTAATTTCAAAAAAATGTACATTTAAACTACATTTATCCTTCTAAACCACTTTCAACAAATGAGGCGCGCCACTCTCTGCCACGTATCAGGTTTAAAAGATCAGACTAAGAATCACTTGACACGTGATATTTATTAGCTAAAATAAAAAAGAAAAATTTTAATTAAGTACCTGATAACTTTTTCCTTTCATTTTTATCTTCTACAACATACTTGTACAAACAATAATCATCAAATCTTTCTTTTGACCTTTCAATCATATAACTTCAAAACCTTCAAATTCAACATTTTTGATGAATTATTAAAGAATACATGTTATACCAGAGAACTAAAACATCAAACGATTCCGGAAATTCAATATCACCAAATATCATCAATTTTGTTCTATCCAAATAATTTTACCAGAAAATGCATGTATTTTCTGCATGAACAAAACAACTAAAAAAAGAAAAATTGACTCACATAATTTAAGTGGCTTAAAAAATATATAAAAACCCAAATTTCTTTCACGTGAGAATATAAATCACAATCCACAAACCAGATTTTATCTTTCGCTTATTGTTGGGTTTCTTCAAATTTCGGTTATTTAGCGCAATGATGATCAATTGAAGGAGAAAGGATGAAGCATTTTACAGTTTTGAAATAGCTGCAATGTTTACTGGGGTGGGAAGAACGGCGAATTCAACCTAATTGTTTTGATTTTCTCTTGAGTTTCAGTTCCTCCTAATCACTTGAAGAGCTATGTCGATTTGTATTCCTCTCTTGGCTGGAATTCTATTGTTTTTCATGCTAGTTTTCTCACCGCGTAATTTTCCGTCAACTCCACTATTCTTCGTCTTTCTAGGGAAGTTATTTGACTTTTTTCAATTAGTTATGGTCAACCACTCTTCATAAAATTCATCTCATGTCACATTAGCTATTACACAGGGCACAATGAGCTATAAGGTACATTTTTCAAAAATTTAGGTAACTACAGATTTATTCTAAAAATCAATATAAAAGAACAACAATTCCAAAGAAAAAAGGGAGAACGAATGCCATCTACTTCCAAAAGCAATAACATGTTATTTGATTCGCATATTTACGGACGAAACCAAATTTGGCAATACCATTATCATTTAATATCGAATGAAAATTTAGTCGAAGTACTACTACGTGATCATCCATTCCTACTGAATTGATAAAGATAATTAAAAATATTTAAGTAAAAATACGAAATAGGCGGCTTGTATTTGCGGGTACAGTCTTAAAAAGCAAGAATATCATTGAAAATGCAATAACCAATTCAACTTAATTTGATTTGTATTGACATTCAAAACAACACAACTCAACAATCATGAATGATTTTATTTTGCTAGCTTCACCTACGTCATATTTTGATAGTTTTAGTTCATTTTAAGCTTTGTAAATGTAGCATATATGTTACTTCGATATGTTACATAAAATCATTGTTTTTTCACGTAACACATTTCAATTTTGTTACTTTTAATATAAAATCCCAAATTTTAACATAGGATATCGGGTCATAAAAGTTCTTATTTCAGTGCATTCCTAACAGCACCCTTCCCTGAATCAAAATATATTTTTGATATCAAGGAATTTCTGGGATGTTTCTGAAGTCGCAATACGTTTTCAGATTGAAATTTACTTGGTCAATTCATCAAACTTTCAATCGGATAAAATAAAAAATTGTCAAGAACAAGAATTTGAATTGCTGTGAAAAACAACCGAGTTTTTCTATTTATGTTGCCAATTTCATTTTTGGTGAAATTAATAACAAAAATGTCAATAGACATACTGTTTCGGGTAGCAGCCATGTCTAAAAGACATATTTTTTTAGGTCTCAATTGAATCCAAAAGACACACTGTTTTAGTCCAAAATTCATTTTTCCTGATGAATTTTTCAAATGATGCATTTGTTCAGGAATAAAAATTTTTCTAATGCTCAACCCCAGACCGGAGCGCTGCCCCAGGACCCCACCAAGGGCTACCGCCCCTTGGACCCCGAGCTCGGGGGTGCCTGCCCCTAGATCCCCCAAATGGTAACAAAACCCGAATAAGTATGCACCCTGCACTTGATAAAACTGCTAAATAAACTGATAAGAACTGAAATAATTTTGATTTTTTGTTATGTTTTGATTTACAAGCAGTATTGCCTTATATAGCAGTTTAGTGTAGGAAGGAAACATGATAGGTGGCATGATTGGTGGGGTGGAGGTGGCATGATTATTGGGATGTTAGGTGGCATGATTAGTGGGATTTCTTGCTTTTCTAACACTCCCCCTCAAACTGAGTAGTGGGATTTCCAATGCCCAGTTTGTCAAGTATTTCTTTAAAGGTTTTCCCGTTGACTGTTTTTTTGTCAGAATGTCTGCCAGCTGATCTTCGGATTATACAAAAGGTAGATTTATGATACCACTTTCGATCTTTTCTTTGATGAAGTGCCTATCAACCTCCACATGTTTGGTTCGGTCATGCTGTACTAGATTTTGAGATATTTGAATGGCTGCTTGATTATCGCACATTAGCTCATAGATTTTGATTGGTGGAAAACCAATCTCTGTTAATAACTTCTGAAGCCATAATATTTCAGTCAGGCCTCTAGCTATTCCTCGAAATTCAGCTTCTGCACTTGATAGTGCCACCACCTTCTGCTTCTTGCTTCTCCATGTGACTAGGTTACCTCCAACAAGTGTAAAGTAGCCAGAGGTTGATCTTCGATCCACTGGATTTCCTGCCCAGTCAGCATCAGTGTATCCTTCAATATTTAGATGACTATGTTTCCTACAAAGGATTCCATGTCCTGTTGTACCTTTCAAGTATCTGATGATCCTCCATACAGCTTCCATGTGATTATTTTAAGGTTGATGCATGAATTGACTTACAACTCCTACAGCATAAGCTATATCTGGTCATGTATGTGACAGATAAATAAGTTTTCCCACCATTTGTTGATACCTTTCTTTATCTGCCATCTTTGTTTCCTCCATTATTTTGAGTCCATAGTTTACCACTATAGGTGTGTCTGCTGGTTTGCACTCGAGCATTCCTGTTTCTACTAATAGATCTAGGATATACCTTTTTTGGCATATGAAGATTCCTTGTTCAGATCTTAGTACCTCTATTCCGAGAAAATACTTGAGTCTTCCTAGATCTTTCATCTCAAACTCCGTGAATAAATTTTTCCTCAATTTTGTGATTTCTTCTGCATCATTCCTTGTAATGATCATATCGTCGACATATATGATTAAGCAGGTTATGAGGTCACCTCTTTGTTTGAGAAATAAGGTATGATCTGAGTTGGATTGATTGAATCCATATTGCCTCATCGCTAGAGTGAATCTTCCAAACCATGCTCTTG
>CATIWQ010060377.1:0-68397 GCA_949673415.1 Euphorbia schlechtendalii | reverse complement strand
AATGAAAAGTTTTTACTTCTGTTTAAAAGTACAACTCTTCATTGTACTAATCTCTTTCTAATAGTAAATCAGTATGTATGCACAAGATTATGAGGGAGTAAGTACATCCTGTGCCTAACTTCACTCAGAACCAACAAAATGAGGGAGATTGTTGGATTCTGAAGGACAAATAGTTTTGTAAGTTCTGAGTTCAGAAGGAAGCCTCAGAAGGAAGTCGTCTTAGAAGCACATGGATTCATCAGAGGAACTGAGAAGTCTCAGAGGTCATCATTATCAGAAGAAGGGTTATATAAATAACAGAGGATCTCTCAATACTCAGATCATTGAAATACTCCTTTGATGATTATAAAAGGTCAACTAAATCTTTCGGCGCCAAAAAGTCAAAACAACTGACTTAGCATTTAATGCCGTCGCGTGCATTAGGCTTACGTCTGCTACAAAACAAAAATTGTTGCAAATTCAGGAACAAATCTCACCTGCTCTGCTAAAAACATATCTGCAAGTACAAAGTGGATCCGCAAAATCAACTAAATACAGCAAAGTGGAAATCAGACCTAGAAGAACTCTCTAACGGATTATTAACGGAAACAAAACTGAGAGACAACGGCAGGATTTTCAGCAACGATCCTAAACATCAACGGAAACTTTCTCTCCCTCTATAAAAAGAAGGTTTCCTGCATTTGAAAGTTGCCGAATCCAAATATAAGTGCAAAAGGCAAAAACAAATCTCAATCTACTTACAACCTTTTCATAGCAAACATTCAAATCTCACTTATTTGTAATTGAACTGACTGAAACAAAGTTCAGAAGTTCACAAAGATCATTTTCATTAAACTGTTGTAACTTACACTAAGATAAGGGTAAGATAGTGTGCGGGAGCTGAGTTCTAAGTAAGAAAGGTACTTAATAGAGACGAAGCTCAGAGCCTCAGATATAGAAGGAAGGAACTTCTGTATTGGTATAGCTCACCAAAGACTGTTGAAGGGTACTTCCGTCAAGACATTGTAAAAGGTTTACTCTTCACCAGAAGAAGAGTTTATAGTGGATTAAATCTTGGACAGGAGTTTCCAAGGACTGGATTAGGCAGAGGCTGAACCAGGATAAAAATCTTTGTTTGCATTTCTTTACTCAGCTTATTTAATTGTGTGTTTATTATATTCCGCATCTAAAACACATAGAATTAAAAAGGGGATTCTGAGTAACTAATACTTACTCAGAAGCAACTTCAGAAGCACTTTTCTGAAGTTAAGTGAGAGCTCGAAACAGAGTCATTCACCCCCCCTCTGACCTATTTTACACCCCCTACTGGGTCCAACAGTATTCTTAGTGTTCAATTAACTTTTATTATCCCATATTGATTGCTATCACCAAAACTTTTGAGTACTGTGAGGTACTATTAACTTTGGTTCTACATTTATACATACCTAACTCCTGAGGAAGGCGAGGCTTCGCGAAAGTGATGTTCTTTTTATTTTTTTACTTGTAGGCATGGCTTGTATTAAGTAAAAGCCTAAAATTATCCTTGCAGTGGTTGTGGTGCGGATCCAAGCGTCGACGGAGGTGACCCCGGCAAGCGGGGGTAGCGATGCTAGAGCGGCCCAGGCTGAAGCGGCCGCATCGGTGGAGGTGACTTCACTAGTGAAGCCAAAGGAGGAAGGCTCCGCTGCTGGGGGGTGGGCTCAGCAGCTGTTGGATGAGGGGATCCTAGATCCCCTTGCTGTGTAGAAAGTGACCCTGGGGGCCGATGAGGAGGTGGTTATCATCGAAACCACCCCTCAGAGGGCAATGGTTACTGTGACCAGCCCTGGGTCGTTGTCAAGGGCGAGGCCCCTTTCGGTACCTGCTAGGGGTATTGAGATACGGGAGCGGGAAAAAAGCACCCCCGTAGCGAAGCTAAGAGTGGAGGAAAGGCCTCTAAGGGGAAGGCTCCTATCTTTGAGGAGGAGCAGGTCTAGTGGGCGAAATTCGATCCGCTATTGGTAAGTTGCTTTTATTTTTGTATTGCGATTCTGCTGAGCATATTTTCTTTATTTTCTTTGGTTTGGCTGACCTTTGTACATTTTGTTGTAGCTATGGCGAAAGGTGCATGGGGAAGATGTGCCTCTGCTCAAGCCAGAGGTGGTTGGTGAGCTGGGGCGCTTCATCGAGCTGCCCCATGAAGATGCCCGGTTCAGCGCGATGGGTCCTGCTAAGCTAGGGGCCTACGCCAAAAAGCAGGCGCTCCTTGTAAGTTTACATGACTTCTCTGTTGGCATGAATGTTCTTTTTGTTTTTTTTTGTTTTTGGTTTCTCATAAATGAGTGTTGTGGTGAAGGCTTTCTCCGCCGCGCATCGCATGGCGAAGGCACTAATCGCCGCTCAGCGGGAGGTGGAGGGCGCTTATACTGTCTCCCAAGGCAGTGCTAAGTGGTTGAAGGAGGTGCAATAGGAGTGGGATATGCTCGCTGAAGTGGAGGAAGCTGCCCGCAAGATGAGCGAAACGGGCAAGAAACAAGTGGCAGAGCTTACACAGACCCGCAGGGACTTTGAATATTCTGAGACCAAGCGGAAGGAACTGATAGATACTATGCGGGGGTTGGAGGAGAAGCATAACATGACGTTGGCCAAAATCAAGTCAGCTATCAAGGCGGAGGAGAGGAGGTTGAAGGCCCTAATTGATGTGGCCAAAGTCGAGTCTGCAAAGGCGGAGGAGGGAAGGGCAAAGGCTGAGGCAGCGCTGGAAATGGCGGAGAAGGGGCTGAACTTCTGGAAGATAGACAGTGAGGGGAAGGGTGCTGCGCTGCGGGACCTTCAGCTAAAATTTGAGCGGCATACCATTAAGTATAAGCTAAAGGTGAAGCAGACTGGCGAGGATTGGTAGTGATGGGCTGGAATTTTATCCAATTGTGTATAATCAGTCATTTTTTAACATTTTTCATTTCTTAATAAAAAACTTGTTACAATATTGATTTTTTGAAAAATTATAGTAAGGATTAGGTCTTAAAAACATTTCTCTTGCATGCTTGGTGTCCTAAAATTTAATAAAACAATAAAAAAAGTAAAAGCATAAAGTGGTTTTTCGGACACATGCAAGAGAAAGGTTCTCGAGGCATGATCCTTGCTATAATTTTCATTATTTTGATATCTACATCCAAGAAAAAACAAATAAAAATTAAAAATTTTAAGAAAAATTTGAGAATTAAAAGTTTAAAGAAGAAGGTAATTTAAGTAAATATTGTGAAATATAGGTGGACGGCACGAAATAATACAAGGTGTACCTCACATTTCACTTAAAATATACAAATAAGCGTACCCAAATTAGGTATGCATCGACACCCCCTGAACTTATCCAAAAAGAGTTGTTACCACCCTGAACTTTGAAATGTGACAAATGACCCCTATACTTGTCTAAAACATGTCACTTTACCCATTTTTGCTGACCTGGCTTGCTATGTAAATGACCATCAAAATAAATGCGTGTAAAATATCTTGGTGGAATAGAAAATGAATACAAAAAATATATAACATTCGTATGTTTACAATTCAAAATCCTTAATATATGTTCTTCATCTTTTTTAAAACTTTATCTCTATTCTAAATTTTTCTTCAATTAATCATAATATAGTATTGATTCTTGACCCGTCATGTTCATTTTCTTGTTTTTGAAGCCGATATTTTTACGAGGGGGTAAAGTGACACGTTTTAGACAAGTACAGGAGGCTATCTGTTACATTTGAAAGTTTAGAATGATAACAATTTTTTTTAAACAAGTTTAGGGTGTCAATACATTAAGAAAATTTTTTTGAAGAAATGTGAAACTTCTCTCTACAGGTGTAGTACAATATCATACACACGGATTTATGCACCATTACTCTCCTCAATCAATCAATCAATCAATATGGCGGGAAACAAAACCTAAATCCTCTTTTCCCAAGCAGTTGCAGTCCAAACCCTAACTCAATCGAGAATACCAAAGGACTATTAGCAGAAGAAAGATGCTGGAGGCCAGTTTTTATCAAGGATCGGTCCTGAAGAAGGTGATAAAGTGCATTAGGGAGTTTGCTACTGATGTCTATTTCGACTTCTCGTCCACTGAAATCTCTGTCAATGCCATTAATTCCAACCGCGATGCTTTTGTGTCTTTCCTTCTCAGGCCTGAGGCTTTTGAATACTATCTCTGTAACCGTCACATCTCTATGCGTTTAGATCTTGATTACCTCTCCACGAGGCTTAACTTCTCCGACGACCATATCATCACCATCAGAGCGGACAATGGAGGACGCACTGTTACTTTCATCTTCCAAATTCCTTGTATGCTTTCTTCTTTAACCTCATCAATTTTGATCATGTTTATTGTCGTTGATTTTGTGGAAACTTTCAATTTCTGGGTGTTTTTAGCTCTAAAATGCATTATTGCCCTCACTTATTTGAAAAACTCCACACTACCCTCATGGCTTTCAGTTCTTACTCGAGTTCTTAAAGCTTATATAAATTAAACCATTTGGACCTTGTTTTAATAATTTGCTACTTTTTATCATATTTTTACATATTTTCATTTTTTTTATAATATATCCTTTTGTTTTTCCCACACGAACCGAATCTATATTTTTTTAAAAGCAGCTTCTAGTCGTTTACTACTGTGTTTCCAAATATGTTTATGCTTCTGTGCTACCTAGATGATAGTTGTTTCAGTGTAGAGCTTTAGTCCAGACATAAATTATAATTGCAGTCTCTTATTGATTGAAACTGATATGATTGGTTTTTTTTTTTTTTTTTTTTTTTTTGAGATGCCGCTTACAGAATATGGTAATGAAAATAAGAGAATGCCCGAGGCAGAGTTATTTGATGTTATTGTGAGGATGCCATCGTCTAAGTTTGACAACATTTGTAAATATCTTGCAAGCATGGATGGTTCAGGTCTGTTTTTGTGAATTTGGATTAGAGAAATTTTAGTGTGAACTCAGGCTACATGAATGAAAATTTGCACATAAATGATACATAACATGGTTTGCCCTGAATATGATAACTTTTGTCTTGTTCATACTAGCCCTTTCAACCTGGCAAAAAACTCATTAGTTTGTTATTCTCAAATGTCACGTGTCAGCTACTGATTGAGGAGATTAAAATCGAAAACTTACATATTTCAAATAGTAAAACCAATCAATTGCGTTGAGGATCAAACTAGTGCAGTTTTGACAAATTCGAACAAATTAAAGCTCAGCTGACCATTTGCAAAAAAGTGTCAAGTTCATGAGACAAAGTGCATTATGTCATTTAAATATTCATATAAAATGAAATAATAATAAAATTTATCGCATGATATTTTGGTTTCGTATTTTCATATATCTTGATGTATGAATGTAGTTGATATTTGTGTTACGAATGAAGGAGTTGAATTCTCAACCGATGATCTTAAAGGGGATGTAAAGGTTACGATCAGGCATAACACCAAAGTAGACATGGTAGATATTCTCATTTGATTTAGTTATTTTCATAAGGTATAGTAAAAATTTAAAGGTGAACTAAGTGAAACTTATTGATGCTTTATATTAATGTACACAGCTTGAAGAAGCAACAATGGTAAAGATGAATGAGTTTGTACCATTGACATTTGATCTAGGGTACTTGATGTCCGTAACCAAGGCAACTTCATTGTCAAAAACAGTTACACTCAGCTTATATGAACTGGGGCTTCTTATGATTGAGTACAAGATCAGTGATGTTGGTTATGTCCGATTCTATGTGTGTTCTTTTCCAAATGATGAAGATGACGACGATTCGTAATTTTGAATTCTCTTAAACTGTTTATTCTAATTTAACTTAATTGAAGCTAAACTTGTTCAATTTTTTTCTGTTCGTTTTGGTGGATATGGTTATTTTATATTATAGTTGGATAAAAACAGGGGTAGTGCCGGAATGTGAATTAGGGTATTCTCATCTCCGGCCAGTAAATAAAGGAAACAAATTGTTTGAGGAAACAAATTCGATCCACTAATAATCTAGCATGGTCTCCGAATTCACCTTCCAATTTGGCCATGTTGATTCTAGTAAGACTCCCATACCTGATACAAACATGGGTTGAGGTTAATCGTTATAAATATTAGAGGTTGCAAATGGAAAGAACTGATTTTACCAGCTGCTTAGGGTATCTCCAACCCTACATCCTCATTTTTCATTTCAAATCTATAATTTTAAGCTGTTTACAGTGTTTTTTCTTCAACCATGCATCTCAAATTTCACTTCAAACTTTAAAACTATGAATATAGAAGTAATAATATTTTTTTAAAAAATAAAATAGATTTTTTTTATAAATAAAAGAATATTAAATTTTCAAATATATATTCAAATCATTATAATTTTTTAAAAATAAAAACAAAAATAGTAAAAAACAAAATTTTGAAACTGTGAACAACGTTATTTCAAATTTAAAGTGGAATTGTTCATATATGAAAATTTGAAATTGGAAATAAAGTGGGCTTGGAAAACTTCACTTCGTTTCCAACTCCGAACCTTACTTTTGAAGTGGTTTGAAACTTCAACTCAGCTTCAACACGGGGTTGGAGTGGTATTTGAAACTTCAACTCTGCTTCAAATCCCACTTCAAATTTTGAAGTTGCTATGCATCACTTCATTTTTTAAGTAATGATGTAGCCACTTCAAAAATCTTTTAATAATATTTAATTTACATCTTAGTTTTTGTTTTGTTTTTATTTTTAATTTGATTGGTTGTATATTATTTGGAGTTTTGTGGAAATGAATTACATAATAATATATTGTTTTAAAGTGAAAAATTTGAAGGAATAATTTGAGAATAAATAATGTAGCAACTTTAAATTATATAGTTTGAAGTGAAAAATTGTGTTGTAGGGTTAGAAATACCCTTAGAACTTCCAAGAATTTGACTGAGGAAAAAGTTCGTTGATACAAATATAATTATCCGGATAAATTGGATTGGTGGACCTCTGACCGGCAATTACTTGCTATTCCATGAAGATAAACACCAAGAAAATAGCATAGAAATTCTACTTTTAGTTGCACTGGTATGGGTTTCTCTCCTAATTGACAGTGATCCAAGTTGTTATCAAGACCTTGAAGCTTATGTAACTGAATAAAACACATGTCCAACATTATTATTTGTTATTCACATTTAGACATGTAGACTTTGTATATATATTCTTCAAGTTTTGTTTTTTTTATTCTTTATTATATAAAAATTGAAAACACTTTTAACAATATTATCGTTGTTGAAAGGGTGATTCAGAAAAATGTATATGATGCTTATATTTGTTATACATAAAAATAATAAATTTATCACTAGGCTTTGTTTTAGTGGCTATAACCCTTTAAGAATTTAAGAAGTGTAAAATTGTGGGTTCAAATCCCGCAATCAACAAAATGCCACCTTAGTTCTTTAAAAATAATAAATTAGTGTGGAAATCATTTGTACTCAATTATACCATAAAGCCAAATGCATAATTGGACACCTTTAAGTTGTCTTATTTTGTATGTTGTCCTCCCGAATATTGAAAGGTTATCGTAACTCCCTTAACTTGACAAAAGTGCATCATCTTGTGTCCTGAATGTTATGTGTCAGCTTTGCTGGGGAATAAACGCGGTAATTCCCCATATTACCAGATTAATGGGTATAAGAAAAATAACATAATATTTGATAACGGAGTTCGGCCAATTTCGCCTACCTCTCCAGAACTGCTGCAGACTTTATTTATGGAGAAAATTTACACGGTGCTTACAAAATACCCACCTCACACCCAATTTTCCCAGAGAATTTTTAGAGAAATTCTCTTAAAGAAAACCCCTTAATAGACGTATAATCAAAAGCACAAAAATTACCAGACTTAATTTTTGCTATACCCGTTTTTGATTTTCCTCTCTACTAATTTATTGAGCTCTCTCTCTACTTAAAACTCTCAAGTTTTATATGATGCCTCTTTCCTTAGAAAACTTCATCAATTTATAATGAATTAGATAAAGAAAGGAACAAGGAAAATTGCCAACCAAATTAATATGCAACATTTTACTTTTCAAAGGCAGATTGCATTTTCATTGTAATCTTTTCCTACTTTCAATTCGGACAATATGTTGTCATCTTAATTATTTGGGTCCTTTAAGTGTTTTATGTTGACTTTTCTAACAATCTCGCACTTGAAGACTGATTTCAAACTATCTTCACACATAAAATCTAGTGTAGCTCTTCCTTCAATTTGCATCTACTGCAAGCCCACTGAAGCTGAAAACAATTTCAGTTTGTCGATCATCATTGTCTTTATCAACATGTCTACTAGATTTTGAGCTCCACTGATCTTCTCAAGTTTCAAAATCCTATCTTCCAAAAGTGACTCTATTAAGTGATATCGCAACTATATGTGCTTCATTCTAGCATGAAAAGACAGATTCTTTACCTGATGAATAGCGCTTTGACTGTCACAATAAAAAATGTTGTTTTCTTGTTTCTTGCTTAGTTCTTCTAAGAAACTTTGCAACTAAACCATCTCCTTATTGGCTTCTATAACAATAACATATTCTGCTTCCGTTGTAGAGAGAGCAACTATCTTCTGTAGTTGAGAAACCTAGCTCACTATAGTACCTCCTAGAGTATAAACAATGCTCATTTTGACATCAACATTTCGGGCTAAGTCAGCATCTACATAGCCTGCCAGCATCATATCTCCACCTTGAAAACATAATGCCTTATCTGTGCTACCTCGTAGATATCCGAGGATCCATTTAACAGCTTT
Organism: Euphorbia schlechtendalii; assembly: GCA_949673415.1. Lineage (NCBI taxonomy): Eukaryota > Viridiplantae > Streptophyta > Magnoliopsida > Malpighiales > Euphorbiaceae > Euphorbia > Euphorbia schlechtendalii. The sequence continues at coordinate 59,662 of CATIWQ010060377.1, read as the reverse complement.
CCAATGTACCTTGCCCTGATTATTCATGTACCGGCTAACTGGTCCCACTGCTTGAGCAATATCTGGTTTGGTAAAAACCATGGCATACATTAGACTCCAAATTGTTGATGCATAAGGAACTTTTGTCATATATGCACGTTCATCCTCCGTCTTTGGTGACTGTTCTTTGGAAAATCTGAAATGAACACCTAAAGGTGTGCTCACTGGTTTAGCATCTTACATGTTGAAATCTAACTAGTAACTTTTTGATGTATTCAGCCTGTGATAGCATTAGAGTCCCTGATTTCATGTCTCTCTTGATCCTCATTCCAAGAATCTACTTTGCAGCACTATGAGCGGATGACATGGAATGCGATGGGCCGAGAGCACACGATTGAGAGGAGTGGTCCACCCGAGTGTTTTTGTTGGAAATAAAATTAGTACTGGGTCGTGGACCTCGGAAGTTTGAAAGAGAAAGTGGGAAACATTTTTAGATTGGTCAAACCCGAACCACCGTCTCTTAGTGTAGAGTTACTACCTGGATTAGCTCTCCCAGGAATTAAAGTCTTGTAAGGCTTAACGTTCGGGGGACGACCCACTAAGACACAGAGATTCAGGTTCGAGATAAGTTGCTTACTTCTTATTGGATCATATTATATTATATCTACAGAAAATTGTATTTCTTAATTATGCATATTTGCACTTATGTCATGTTCGAGTTATAATGCATGATTCACACATATTTGGAAAGTGATAAATCCATACATAAAGTGATAAATAAATGCGGAAAAGTAAAGATTAAAATTACAAAACCTAGGGGGATGCAACCACCCGCCCAATAAAAAATATAATTGAAATTGCGATACCAGAAGGAAAAAATAAAATCTTAAACATGCATCTAATCCTAATCTACCTGCATCCATAATGGTTAGCACAGGGTATAACACGACATTTGCACATATGTTCGATTTGATTTTGACAAGGCTCGTGTGGCCTAATTGAGAAAATCGACGATTAAAAGTTATTATTTAGAAATAAAAGGGTTCATTTTTATTAACACATTGGTTGCTCATTTGGCAAAAGTGTGAGGACTATTATCTCAGAATAAATTTTTATTCCTTTCATAGGGGTATTCTAACAGGAATCTTCAATAATTAAAAGAAATAAAAAAGAAGAAACAACAATATTACAGTAATATTTACAAAATAATAAAAATCAGAATTATTCCTAGGTCAATATGCGGAATAAAAATAAAACATAAAAAAACATGAGATAAAGCAACTCTAGGAACTCAGAGGCTTACCCTAACGGAGGGAATCCGCTTCGTTATACCCCCTTAATTCTTAGGAGCGTTCCTAGTTGTATTTGAAAAATAGTCGAATCAAAAAGTATTTTTAATTCGGACAATATTGTGAAAAATCAGAGTATTTTGTTTGTCTTTTTCTGATAAAAAATGCCAGTCCTGATCCAAAAAATTCCCCCGAATTTATATAGGGAAAAATCCTGAAAAATCCAAAAGGAAACAAATTCCGGCTAGGGGGGTGTGCCCTCGCCAGAATTCTAGCGAGGTTGCCTTACCAGACTTCTAGCGAGGTTGCCTCGGTAGATCTCTGGACAGGCTGAATTCCCGATTTTTCTTTTTTTTTTGTATATTTTTAAATTTTTAATTTTTTTAAAAAATATTTTTAATTAAATTTTTCATTAAATCTAATTCTCTAAGTACTCAAAAATAAAATTAGAGACGATGAGCACTCCCATTTGAAGATCTCCGGATAATAAAAAATTGTGTGATTCAAGGATTAAATCCCGAAAAGCCAACTTCATCGAATGCTCGAGAAGATACAAAGTCCTGTGCTCATAATTGCCCCTCGTGTGATCGGTGTTGGTTAAATAGCCAGTACGATCACACGAAATGAGTGGAGGAATCGAAAAAATACCTGATTGACGTGGTTGGCGACTCTAAATCCTCGATCGGTGTCCCATGTGGGTGACTTGTTCATTTATTACGTTGGTGTGATTTTGATAGACAAGTGTTTCTTCCTTTAATTGCAGTCATTATGTACCCCTTGTGAGTTGACCTCTGGTCGATTTTCCATATCGTCGGTACTGTTGGGGTGAGGTGCCTGAATCCTTTTCAAAGGCGACCAAATGTAATTTCAATAAAATGTTGAATTACTTCTTGTGACAAATTAGAGATGCTTATGAGGTAAATATGTTTTATTTTAATTGTTTGATTGAGTTTATGCGAAGCAAAAATTTTTACCCCTTCAATAAAAAATTAAAACATGATGGAAAAAATAAATTTAATAAGTTAGGAAAAAATATCGGGGATGTCCCGTGCACTGCTCCGTCATGTTTAGGAGACTTTTATTGAAGAACATAAATAGGTGGCGTCCACTTATTTTCTTTATAAATACCCCCCTTTCTCTCTTCTTCTTTTCACTTTTTCATTCTCACTTCCTCTCCCTAGATATTTTCTCTTTTCCCTCTCTCTAAAAATGTTGTCGAAGGTCGTTGGAAGGAAACTCCGGTTCACGTCTAACCTTTATCCTCAGCCTACTGATCAGCTTGGTGTTTACTTCGTCGACATTGACGATGCTTATGGTTTGAGTTTGAAAGACACCATGCTAGGACTTACTCCCACCACTCCCATAGAGGTGTTGGATCTCGATTTTCTGGCTCATGTTTACCTTTCCCGGATCGTGGTATTCCTTAAAAACTAACTTTTTGTCATTTAATTTCTGGATTTGTTAGTTTTTATTTCTTCTAGGAAGTAGAATTGAACAAAACTTGATTCATGTTTGCGGAATTTAGCTTAGAAAATAAAAAAATTTAGTTAAAATTTTATTTTTAAACGAAAAAAGATTGAAAGTCTGTTGGAAAAAATTCCAATGGACATCATTCTGGCTGAAACCCCCTAGGGGGCTCGCTAGATAATTTGGCGAGGCCCTTATGAGGCTCGCGGAGTTTCAGGCGATGCCCTTAGGGGTCTCCGCGGTCGGATTTGTAAATTTTTTTTTATTTTTTTTCTTTTAAAATTTTGTTACCATGTTTTTCTTAATATTTTGTTCTTTTATTTATAGTCTCCAATTCTTCATCACACGGGCAAATATACTATCATGCATACTTGGTGGCGACATGCCTCCGCCCGGTCAGAGCTTGCCCTGGCCATCAAGGCCACATGCTTTGGTGATATAACCTGATCCTTACGGCCAACGTTGTTACCCTAGGTGACGTCAATTGCATTAGTAGAGAGATGGTGTGACATATCCCACACTTTCCATCTTCCTATCGGGGAGGTTACCATTACTCCATCCAATGCGATGGCGATTATCGGTCTGCCATGGACCAGGACTGTGATCCAATTCAATGCTTTCATGGAGAGGTTCTTTAAAACCTCCATGGTCTATCGACGGATCATGAATTTATTTGGTGTTGATCCGAGGGGCAAGGCGTTGCACTACAATGCACTTATTGAGTATTGGACCGATCAACGGTCCATTTCAGTTGTAGAGGTTGCACTATATGTTCGATCTTTCCTCATTACTTTGTTGAGCGTGACTTTCTTCCCGGTCTCGAACAGTAAGATCAACTATGGGTTGATTGAGCCCTTGGCTGATCTGGATGGTGTTAGTGGCCTTAACTGGCCTCGGGCGATATTGGCCTAGACATACTTTGCCCTTGACCTGGTCACAAGAGCTCATCAAAGGGTACTGCAATGCTGCCCCATGGTTCTTCAAGTACCGTTTGTTCATTTATTGTTAGTACATATTGGTTCCTTCTAGTTTACATTATCTGACTTTATGTTTGTCTTTGATGTGCAGGCTTGGGCTTTCATTCACGGTTTCCTTCCTACTCCGTGTTTTGCTAATGCTCCTAACGACTCACCTTGCCTTGCTTGGATTTGCTCGGCCTTTGAGGGAGAAATATTGGAACTTGAGGGTTACCGGGAGCACCTCTGTGATTTGACACTCGACCAAGTGAAGATTCTTGTTTTGGATAAATAGAACTACATTTGTCCTTTGTTTGAAACTCATCCTAATTTGAGCTGATTGTACTTTCAGGTTGATCACAACCCTTGGAGGGGGCTCCCGAGTTACCATATGGCGAAGGAGGTTCGGAAGGAGGTGGACCATAACCGTTTCATCTTGGAGAGTCCCAAGATACATGAGTGGTACTTAGGTGAGCGCATTCAATTTTGGCGGACAAAGCCAATGGCTGAGAGGCATATCCCTCCTACGGCTCCTAATAGACTATTTTAGGCCCACTTGGTGATCACCGACCCGGGAGAGAGATAATTATTCTTCGAGGAGCACTGTTTGAGGATCTCCGATTAGCGTAGTGATTATGAGGCGTTCATCCATGATATGCTAATTCCGCTTCGTCCTCCGACCCAGCCTGAAGAAAAGCGACCTTATGCGCAGCTAGGGAGTTAGCGAGCAGGCGGTTCCGGTGTGGGTGCTAGTGGTACTGGCATCAGTTGCCGGGTATGAGAGTTGTGTTAATTATGGCATTTCTTTCATTTTTATCGATATTGTTTTATATTGTTTATTTATTATTGCAGGAGGCTACCCGAAATAGGGTCTGAGTTCCTGATCTGAATACCTTGGCCGGGGGTATGAGCTCCACTTCCTTTAGTGTTATTGAGGGGAGAGTTGGTGGTTCCTTTGGACTCATCTTTCTGCTTGATGGATTACTCGGGGACGGAGAGAGAGGTGTTTCTTCCATGAAACTTCCACATAGTATCTTTTGATCCTTCCGACGCCACCCATGTGAGTCTTTGACTAAACATCTTATCTTCAAATGTAGCGTAGCGGTTTCAGGATGTTTGACGTTCTTTGATTCATTTTATAGTTTGCGTGAGAGGAGATGGAGCTAGTGGCTCGACATTCCCTTGCTTTGAGGGATATGATGATACTGCAGGATGGGGTCGCACAAGTACGTTCCCTTTCTCAACCTATTTTATTCTTGATTTGTATGTAAGTATGATATGTTATGTTTGATGTATATAATCATAATTTTTACATGTTTTAATGATTGCAGTTGTTGTCGGTGAGAGGAATTGACTATGAGCAGCGCTACCGAGAGCTTGAGGGTCGTTTCTAGGAATTAGAATTAGCCATTGAGATTTGGGTTCTAGCTACCATGGCTTGGATGCTAGTCACCGAGATTTGGGTGCCCGATACTAAAGTCTGGATGCGTAGTATCAGGAATTGTTGCTGTATAATGCCGAGTGTTCTCGAGCTCGAGAGGAGGAGTGGGCTAGTACTGAGGATTTCACCCATTCTCTTAAGCTTAACTTCTCTACCTTGCTCGATGGGTCAGATACTGGGCCACTACTCACTCCTGATTGGGACCGTAGCTATTTTGGAGTCCCTCAGCCCCCTTTTACATAGGGTTCAACCGATGGCGCCTCCGGAAGCTTGTGCCATTAGGATTTTGAGATGGGTACCATGGTGCCTAGGGACATGGTGGGTGGAGATGACTGATGGGCGATGCATACTTAGGAGCTTTTCTTTTATCAATCTTGTTTTCCTTTTGAACTGAACTCTTTTATAGCTTTTCTTGTAGAATTTCAAAAACTTGGATTTTATGGAAAGAGAAGAGGACTTTTGGCTATTGCATGCTGGGTCCTTACTTGTTGTGTTTTTGTCCTTATGAAAGTGGATGTTTGTTTGTGAATATTTTATGTGTATTTATGAATGAATGAATATGGTATGCTAATGTTCCTTGTTGATGCGTGTAGGCAACATCGGTTTTGAGGAATTTAATTTAGTTCTTTCTTACCGATGTCGATACATAACGAGTGACTTAGGGCTTTTCTCTACACCATACAGGGACCCGATTAGAGAAAGCTCGATGGGTTTGGGGTGCAAGGCCTTCAATACCTCGCTTCCAAGTCCCTGAACGCGACCTTTGTCCGTGCTGCTCTGAAGTTCTAGGATTTAGCCACCCATGTCTTTTGCTTTGTTAACTTCGAGATTTGCCCCTTGGTCGAGGAGTATCATGCCATCCTAGGGCTTCCTTTTCTTGAGAACCCAACTCCAGCATTCCATGTGAGGTTTTCCTTTGCATTTCACTCCTTTCAATTCGGGGGCGAGGATAAGTTGCAAGCATTGTGAAACTTAGAATCTAGTAAGCGCTTTTTGTCCACCCTTCTTGACGTCAGCGGTTTTCGAGTCAATGTTGTCCTTAGTTGGTGCGAGACTACTCTTAATTCTCATTTAGCATAGCCCTCCATGTTGACCTTACTTCTCCTAGCGGAGTTTGTTTGTGGAGTTGGATCAGTTGCCCCATTCTGCTTGTTGTTGATTATCGACCCGCTCTCTACAGGTCTTTCTCTTGCTGCTTTAGCTTTGGCAGAGAGTTTGGTTCACATGGATGCTGCTACGGTGAATCTCGATTTAGTGGGTGACCACTTTGCTTTACTCGAGATATGTCTTCTCAATCCTCCACTTTGCGAATTTCGTTCTCTTATTTGTATGAGATGCTTGTAGGTGTGATTGTTAGAGAAGCTTCATTTGACTACTAATCCTTACTTGGGTAAGGCATGATATCTCCCTTCGCACTATGGTCTCAGGGCTTTTGTGAGGATGGACCACCGTTCATTGAGTGAAGAGGCTTGGATGGAGATTCTTCTCCCTTATCAAGCTTTTGAGATCCGTTGGTTCCGTCCTTGGTTAGAGATTCCATTCGTGGCCACTAACGTGCATGACTCAGGCGTGCTGATGATGGGCTTATTTGGCATCACCTCTTATTCTCCTTCCTGCTTATGTATGTAGTACGGGGGCCAGCAGCGAGTTCCTAGGCTTCTATGTTTGACTCGTTTCCATGACTTTGAACCTGATACTCCAGACGCTATACGAAGGCTCTAGGCATGAGCTACCGTTGTTACATTGGACTATAGTGCCCTGGAGACTACGGATACTGATGATTTTTATCACGGATGGTTGGGCGAGATTTGGAGTTTGTTTGATGCTCGACCAGCATTTCCAGGTGTCACTCGAGTGGGAGTGAGATGAGGATGGCATGGATCCTCTTCTTCATACTTCGAGGAAGCGTGCTCACGGGAATGATTGGCACCCGTAAATCTATATTTATTTTCCATAAACTGTCATTCATTTCCTAGACTTGTGTGTTTGACTGTTTGATTTGTTTTTGACATTATCAGACTTTATTGAAATTTCTTATGTTTACTTGTGATATTCTGCATGCACACATCCATGTAACATAAACATAAATCTTGCAATAATGATAACATTTCATAAATGATTTTAAAGAGGGTACAAATTTTCCAATGATTTGAATTCTGCCACCAGCTAACCTAAAATAGGTTTTCTAACTCGTGGTCCCTCTATTCCTCATAATGCCCTAATTTTTTCTTGAGTCACCCTTTACGGGTTTTCAACTCAGCGGACTTTTATTATTATATTTTTTTGAAAGAAAGGTCCTAATTATTGCCTAGCTAGCCAAGTGCTAGTTGACAGACAGACTTTTGACATTTTTCCCTTTTTTGTGTACTGATTATTCTGATTTATTTCTTTTTAGCCCTAAACTTGGTAGCGCTTGAGCTTATCTTGGTTAATTGGGTTGACGAATTCGTTCCCATCCATGTCAATGATCTTGGCGGCTCCTTTGCTTAAAATTTTCTTCACAGCATAAGGACCTTCCTAGTATAGGTGAAACTTCCCCCGAATATCCACATTTGATGGTCTCTTTTGCTTCAAAACCAGGTCTCCAGCTTTCAAAGGTTGACTTATGAATTTGACCCGGTTATTATATGCCCTACCCATGCGTTGTTGATACATCTACAAGCGGTCCAATGCTTTTAGAGGCTGCTCGTCTATCATGTTCAGCTGTTCAAATCTAGCTCATGCCCAATTTGATTCCTTTAATCTTGCTTCTAGGGCTACTCAAAGAGATCTTACTTCCATTTCAACTGGTAGGAATGCTCCCATCCCGTATACTAATAAGAACGGGGTTTGATTAGTAGAAGTTTTAACACTGGTTCTGTATACCCATACTGCGAATGGTAATTTATCAGCCCAATCTCAGTAGGTGACAACCATTTTGCTCAAAATTTTCTTGATCGATTTATTAACTGCTTCTACTACCCCATTGGCTTGTGATCTGTATATTGATGATCGATGATGCTCGATCCCATAATTCTCTACCAGATCTGAAGTAGCTCCTTGGAACCGAACCCCATTATCTAATACGATCTGATGCTGATCGCAAGGTTTTGATTTTACTAATTCAGAGGGCTTATATTCGACGATGAAGCCAAAAACCATGTTCCCCACTTTTCTACCGATAATATAAAAGTTCAAAATACGAACAGGTGTAGTCGATACCGCTTATCAAAATAGAAAAATGGTGACCACTGCAAGTATAGCGTTTCGATGTAGTTTTAAAAGATATCGATCCCACAGGGAAGGGATTCGGTTCTAAAGACCAACTAGAGTTACAGGGTAAACGAAAATAGGTAATTTGATTGGAGGGTTTGGATGATAGATGAATGAATAGATAGATGTACGAACAGACTAGAGAAGATGTAAAATATAAAGATATTCCCTAAGAACAAGTTTAATAGAGAAAAACATGCAAAATCATCAAGATTATTTCGTACACTAAATAACTTCAACAAATACGGTTCTAGGCGCCCTAATATTCAATAATTCACCGCAGAGCAACACATGAGATGACTTTTCTAAATCTAAGGTAAACGAATTATGACACTTATATGAACCTGGATAACAATATTACTATGCTTAGTACGGGTCGCTCTCACATAGCCATATTTAGCAAGTTACCATTCCATAAATGTTGGTTAACTAAACAACATTATAATCACAGATCCAGTGATTATACATAATCTTGTTAACCCCAAAATCACTCTTAAAGTTAGCTTGAAAGAATATAACTTAATTAATATAAATGATGCAAGATGAAATACTTGTTATGACACATAGACATATCATAAACTTTGATAGAGAAAGTATAAGCAGAAAACAAAGTAAAGTTGTAAGGCATGCAAGTGAAAGCTAAAGTTGATCAAACCATATCCACTCTTTAATGGGAGTCGTCAATTCCTGCAATTCCCATGTCTACTTTGAATTCGGTCTCGACTCGTACAGAACCTCAGCTAGGATTCTATTCTTTGTGAATATCGAATAAAAGAATGTTGAAGAATGAAAACTTTTATTGATAAGTGATTTGTAATTACACTCATACAACAAACGCTCACATTTGTGTACAAATATAGTGATCGAAATAAGAATCGAATCACTTATATATTTTTCTTGCTAAGACTTTAAACATAGCGAAATCTAGATATTTTCACTCTATCTATACATACACGCTACTATACATTACCCACACCATGCATGTCCCACTGAAATTGGTTGATTGAATCCTCTATTTATAGAGTGTGAAAGGTTGCGTTTATCCAAACGAAGAGTCGTGTCCATTGGCGAAGAGTTACATCACTTCATTATGATTGGATGTAAAGTCTTATCTTTATCCATAATGGATAGGCACCTTTTAATGATTGGTTGATTTCCAAAAGGTGTCTTTTAGTCTAGTAGTTGATGGCGGTTGGTGGCGGTTGATCCTTTTTATTTAGTGGTTGGTAGTTGAAAAGAGTTGATCAATAACTGTCACAAGTCGCGATCGCGAATCCCTTATCGTGATCGTGAACATTGGTTGGCAGATTTCTGTTTCTGAAGAGTGACAAGTCGAGACCGTGAATAGGTATAACGATCTTGAAATGCTATTTCTTATGATTCTTCTTTGCACCTTTGCCGATCTTTGACAACTTCGATCCTAATCCAAATCCTTGTGTTCCATGCATATTTTTTCACCTTTTTCACTCTTTTTATAGAATTCCACTTTCGATCATTTTACTACCAAGATTCACCTAGTTTCTGCATTTGCATAAAAACCAACTACATACCACATGAAATATTTTATATGAAGTATAAAATGATTCAAAACCATATCGTTTTATGATTGAAAATATCATGATAATAAGTGTAATTATACACTTATCACACCCCCATACTTAACTTTTACCTTGTCCTCAAGGTAAATTCGACAAAAGTGTATGAAATTGTATTCAAGTTCGTACCTCATTTTGTGAAATACTATTGTAATGAGTACCACATTCCCACGTTGCATAAGATTCAAGTAAAAGTTTGACATTTCCCACAAATTAGTAATGTGCAATTTATATAGTCTAGTTGCATACCTTTGCTCTTAATTGAGAGTCAACAGAATTGCATCTTCATATAAGTGTTATATGCTTGCTCGAATATTTCCTTCTCTTAAGCATAGTATAAAGTATAAAGGACAAAGAGAGTACACTTTGAAAAGATTGATATCAAGGCATTTTTAAGTAACCTTGGATGCTAAAACACTCTTAGTGGTTCCATTTTATGCTCCATACCACTTTCTCTCATTTTTTCCTTTTAAGCATATGTTTTTAAAGTACAGATTTGTACTTTGTACTCATTTTTCATGCTATGCTACTTTTTCTTTTTTACTCATTGAATGGTTGTAGTTTCTGCTCCTTACCATTCCTATCCTTTTGCATAACTCATTGGTTATCCTATCTTTCTTTTGATTTTTTCTCTGAATACCCTCATCCTTTATTGATCACTTTCAAAGTATCATGGCTGTAGTTTCCCAACACTTTAAACACACTCAATACTTATAGGACATATTCAAGAATAGCATATAAAACTCATAGTAAGAACACTACTAGATGTTACTCCACTACTAACTTATCGATAGCATTAAACTAAAACTATATAACTTATACTAATTCATGTTGTATTGAAATATATATTGAAACTTACTTGAAATGTTGCTTTCGAATGTTACTCAAAACTCATCCTTGCCAAATGCTAAATGTTTTGCCAAAAGTGCTCACACTCTCAACGTGCGCTCAAACTTGAAACAAAAATTTTGTTCGAAACTTGCACTAACATCAAACTTGAAATATCTAACACTCAAATAACAATGGAACATATGTTAGTATAGTATAGGTATGGATAATGTATAAATAACACAAAATCAAGAAAATTTTCATATTCTTCAATTTTTTAGTTTTATTTAATCTTTTTTTTTATTTTTTGGATTTTTACAAATGTCCCCCACACTAAAGAACACAATGTCCTCATTGTGAGAGACTTTATTAAAAAAATGAAAAACTAAAATAATCATACACAAATGAAAAGAAAATAAAAGAAAAAGAAATTAAACCCAAGTTAATCATCCGAACTTGAATTTGGAGGACTTGGCAAGATATCCATATTCTTCATTCTAAAGTATGAATTTAACTTACGGTTCAAAGAAATGTTGGATGTTGTAAGTTGACGAACATCTTTCTGCATGGATGCGATATCTAGGCATGCTTGATCGACATCCTTTATGAATTTTCATTTCCAAGTATCATGGGTACTTCCGGAGGCTTGTCTTGTGTCACTACTTCCGATTTGATCTTCTTCATCAGAATGGTTCTCTCATGAAGTAGATTCTTGCGTCGATCTTAGCTTCCTTACTCTTACTCCATATGGTATAAATGTAAATTTCCCATCTTCTTCTTTAACTAACCTCGCTCTCTTCATGTAAATTCCTCCCATAAAGTTGAATTTCTCCCGAGGACTATATTGGTATAGCAGTTTGTTGTTCGCTCCCAAAATAATTCCACAAATAATATTTACCCCTCCAACTCTAGCCTTTTTATGTGTAGTAAGACTAGTGGTGGATTCTATCACGTACATCAGAAACTTTGGCCTTAATTGCGAAATCGCGCATTCTAATATTACCAAATCTTTCATCGACACTTTCGTAGTTTCATGTCGGAAGAATATACTTTGAGAAATAAACTTATGGATGTAAAGAAGGCTATTACTCTGAATGTTTTTGTTGGACGAGTTCTTGACATCGTATCGATCTAATCCCATTAACTCAGTCTAAACATCCGTCAGATCATAATCATCTTCTTTCTTGATCTCTTCATATGTATCTCCAAAACCGAACCACTTAATTATATCCATTATATTGAACTTATACTCTTCTCCTCCATTCCTAAATTTCCTTTTCAATAAATTCCCATCTTCTTGAATAGTCACTAAGAATTCGAGAACCCATTCCTCGTTAAATGGGAAATGCATGTTCACGAAGTTTTCCAAGCCAAATAACGAAAAATATTCCTCTACTTCTGCATGAATCCCAGCATCAATCGCAAAAGTAGGATCATAGAATAATGTACCTTAGATTTCAAAGTTCTTCATCCTCATGTATCTTTCTATTTCTTCGTCATCGTATATGGGAAAAGGACATCCATATTTGGTTTGTTGTTTAACAAATTTATTCTTCCCCTTGGTTGCTGCTGATTCTTGGGGGCCATTGAAATTGAATTCAAGAATTAAAAGAAAGGTTTGTGTGTGATTTTGAGAAAAACAGAGAAAAACTTGTTTTCAAGAGATTGTAGTTATGTAAAAGAGTGATTGATTTGTGAAAACCAATTAGGAAAATAGTTATATATAGGAAATTGGGTAGTAATAACTGTTTCAATGGATATATTTGATTTATAACCATTAGAAATAGAGCTGTTACAGCAATAACTGTTGTAAAATCACAACAGTCACGATCGCAAAAGACAGTCACGATCGTGACTTTCTCCATATATAAACAAAAAGTTTTGACAACCAAATTCACGAACAAGATATAGGTCGCGATCGTGAAATGTTCAAAATCCAAAAATTTTCCTTTTCTTTTAAAACTAATTTAAAAAAAAACACACAAGATAACTAAAAATATACTACTACATAATACTATATATATATTTTAGGAAAACATAAGAGATTTTAAGTATCAATGGAGTCTTTCAACCCTTTTGACTTCATATTCATGGATAAAATCCAACTTAACAACTTCTTAGATGCAAGCATCAATAAAGTCAAGTTCCATGCATATATCTTCATTTATTGGATATTTATCAGCCTTAACCATGTTAAATTCAACAGTATCATCACCTATCCTTAACTTAATTTTGCCTTCCGACACATCTATCAATGGTTTGCCAATATGCATAAAGGGTCTTCCTAATATTATAGGACATTTTTCATCATATGCAAAGTCTAGCACAACAAAGTCTGTTGGAAAAACAAATTTATCCACTTTAACTAGCACATCTTCTATTATGCCATAAGGACGTTTAATAGACTGGTCGACCAATTGCAAAACCATGTTTGTCCTTTTAACTTCATCATCAAGTTTCGACTCTTTGGAGATCGATAAAGGCATAAGATTTATACTAGCACCAAGATAATATAAACATTTTGGGAAAGAAATGTTTCCAAGTTCACACAATATTGTGAAACTTCTTGGAAGTTTAGTGGGCATTGTAGCAGTTATTATTGTGCTACAATCTTCAGTTAAAGATACTTTTGATATTCCTTCTAAACTACGCTTACGAGATAGAAGTTCTTTAATAAACTTACCGTAGTTAGGAATTTGGGTAATGGTTTCAATGAATGAAAGATTGATTTCTAGACTTTTAAGTTTGTTGATGAACTCGATGAATTGCTTATCCTCATTCTTCTTCTTTATTCTTTGTGGAAATGGTGATTGAGGGGTGATTAACCTTTTAGAATTAAGTTGTTCATCCACTCCTGTTTTATCATTGGATTTACTCACGATAATCATCCGGTACCTCAACAACACCATTAGCAAGTATACCCGAAGGATTTGGTTTGTCTAGCAATTTACCACTATGAAGGGCTATAGCATGCACATTTTCCATAGGATTTCCTTTTGTGTTACTAGGTAAATGGCCTTTTCCTCTAGATGGAATATCACTCACTAATTGACCAACTTGTATCTCGAAATTATGAATGGAAGATGATTGATTCTTAAACATTTGATCCATCTTATTCTCTAACTTCTTGTAACATTCCTCATTTTCTTATTGCTTATCGCAAACTCCTTCTAGAAATTTGTCTATCTTATTAGCCAATTATCCTATTCTATCATTACTCTGATAATTCTTTTATTGATTATCACCATACTTCCAATTAGAACTCTTATAACTATTTCCATTATTTCCATAAGAATTTCCTTAACTTTGAACATAACTTAATTGCTCCCCCGCACATGGGTTAAAGTTACACTCAAAAGCAGTGTGCCCAATTTGACCACAATTTTCACATGTCAATGGGTTACTTTTATTTATATGCATATTATCTATCTTATGAGATAATGTAGATATTTGCGCTTGCATAACAGAGATAGAGTCTAATTCATTGACCTTTTTAACTGAACTAGAAGATGTAGATGCAACATGTGAATGAGTAGGATTAGTAGTACTTACTTGTGCTCTCTCCACTGGCCACATACTATTGTTATTTGCCATATCTTCCAAATGATCAAAGGCTTCTTGACTAGTTTTCTTCATAAGAGATCCCGCAGCCATAGCATCAATCACTCCTCTTGTTGCATGATTTATTCCATTGTAGAAAGTTTGCAGAATTACATTCTGGGGTAAAACATGATGAGGATAAACTCGCTGAAGTTCCTTATAACATTCCCAGGCTTCGTATAAGGATTCGCTATCCTTTTGGGTAAATGATGTGATTTCTTTAATGAGTCTTGCAATTTTGGCTGAAGGAAAATATTTAGTTAGAAAAGCTTGGATTAATTGATTCCAAGTGGTGATTGAAATTAGGGATAATGAATTCAACCAAACTTTCACTTTATCACGGAGCGTAAATGGAAATAAGCGAAGTTTAACTGCGTCATCAAGAACATTGGGCATTTTGAAAGTGTCACAAACTTCAACAAAATTTGCAATGTGAGAATTTGGATTTTCATTGGGTAGACCATAATATTGCACATTATTGCTTATCATTTGAAGTAATGCTGGCTTAATTTCAAATTGATTTGTAGTAATGGGTGGTCTAGCAATTCCCTGATTGTTGCCATTGATAATCAGAATGACATAATCCATGAGTCTTGGTTGAGGTTGATCTTGAACTTATTCATCTTCGTTAGCCATATTTTCACTTTGTCTCTTATTTATCCTTTTTTTGCTCTTAACAAATCGTTCTATTTTTTATTCGAAAGACCCCGAACTTTCTCTCGAACTACGCGTATTTGGCATGCACACACTAGAAAGAAAACTCAATGAATAAGGAAGATAAATATGTTAATAACAAAATATAAATACTTAAAACCAAAAATAAATAAATCTAATTGACATATAATATAAATATAATTTCCTGTTCTCCAGCAATTTGATCTAGAAAGCAATTGCCTTCCCCGGCAATGGCACCAAAAACTTGATCGCAAGGTTTTGACTTTACTAATTTAGAGGTCTTATATTCAGTGATGAAGTCAAAAACCTTGTTCCCTACTTCTCTACCATAAGTTAAAAGTTCAAAATACAAATAGGTGTTGTCAATACCACTTATCAAAATAGAAAAATGGTGACTACTGCAATATAAAGTTTCTATGTAGTTTTAAAATATATCGATCCCATAGTGAAGGGATCAGTTCTAAAGACCAACTTGAGTTACGGGGTAAACAAAAATAGGTAATTTGATTGGAGGGTTTGGATTATAGATGAATGAATAGATAGATGTACGAACATATTAGAGAAGATGTAAAATATAACGATATTCCCTTAGAACAAGTTTAACAGAGAAAAACATGCAAAATCATCAAGATTATTTCATATACTAAATAACTTCAACAAATACGGTTCTAGACAATCTAATATTCAATAATTCATCATAGAGCAACAGATGAGATGAATTTTCTAAATATAGAGTAAACGAATTATGACACTTATAAGAACTTGGATAACAATATTACTATGCTTAGTACGGGTCACTCTCACATAGCCCTATGTAGCAAGTTACCATTCCAAAAATGTTGGCTCTCTAAACAACTTTATAATCACAGATCCAGTGATTATACGCAATCATGTTAAACCTGAAATCACTCTTAAAATTAACTCGAAAGCATATAACTTGATTAATATAAATGAAGAAAGACGAAATACTCATTATGATACATTGACATATTATAAACTTTGAAATAGAAAGTATAAGCAGAAAACAAAGTAAAGTTGTAAGGTATGCAAGTGAAAGCTAAAGTTGATCAAATCGTATCCACTCTTTAATGGGAGTCGTCAATTCTCACAATTCCTACGTCTACTTTGAATTTGGTCTCGATTCGTACAAAATTTCCGCTAGGATGATATTCTTTGTGAATATTGAATAAAAGAATGTTAAAGAATTAAAAATTTTATTGATAAGAGCTTTGCAATTACACTCATACAACAAACGCTCGAATTTGTATAGAAATATAGTGATCGAAATTAGAATCCAATCACTTATACATTTTTCTTGCTAAGACTTTGAATGTAGCAAAATCTAGATATTTTCACTCTCTATCTATACACACACGCTGCTACACATTGCCCACACCATGCATGTCCATCGAAATTGGTTGATTGAATCCTCTATTTATAGAGTGTGAAAGGTTGCGTCTATCCAAATGAAGAGTCGTGTCCATTGGTGAAGAGTTGCATCACTTCATTGTGATTGGATGCTAAGTCTTATCTTTATCCACAATGGATAGGCACCTTTTCATGATTGGTTGACTTCCAAAAGGTGTCTTTTCGTCTGGTAGTTGATGGCGGTTGGTGGCGGTTGATCGTTTTTATCTAGCAGTTGGTAGTTGAAAAGAGTTGAGAACCATCACAAATCGTGACCATGAATCCCTTATCACGATCATGAATATTGGCTGGTAGATTTCTATTTATGAAGAGTGACAAGTCTTAACTGTGAATAGGTGTCACCATCGTGAAATGCTATTTCTTCATGATTCTTCTTTGCAAATTTGCCGATCGTTGACAACTTTGATCCTAAGCCAAATCCTTGTGTTCCATGCATCTTTTTGCACCTTTTTCACTCTTTTAACATAAAATTCCACTTTTGATCATTTTACTTGCAAGATTCACCTAGTTTCTGCATTTGTATAAAAAATAACTACATACCATGTGAAATCTTTTATATGAAGTATAAAATGATTCAAAACCATATCGTTTTATGATTGAAAATATCATGATAATAAGTGTAATTATACACTTATCAGATGCGGGAAACCATATTGGGCGAATATGTGCGATCTATGAACTTGGCCATCTTCTTAGCGGTGGTATTGGTGTAAGATTCGACCTCCACCCATTTCGAAAAGTAGTCTACAACTACTACAATAGACCAATGTCCATTAGTTGAACTAGATCGAATTTCGCCAATGATATTGATGCCCCACGTTGAGAATGGCCAAGGAGTACTTAGGCTATGGAGCTCAGATGGGGGTAAGTGGTTGATGTCTCCATAAATTTGGCATTTGTGACATTTTCTTACTCCAGCCATGCAATCTGAGACCATTGTCATCCAAAAATAGCCTTGCTGCTCAATTTTCTTTGCAAGTGCCAAACCATTCATGTGGGGCCCACAATCTCCTGCATGTGTCTGTTGGATGACCATCATTGCCTCTTTTATAGTGAGACATCTTAACAATAACCCTTCAGATGTGCGTTGTAACAAATCTCCGTTGACTAATCTGAATTTTACCGCCAACCATCTCAAAGAAGCTCGTTCTAAGTCTGTTGCTCCCTCTGGATATTCTCTGGTTTGCAAAAATTTTTCGATGTCTAAATTTAGCTTCCTATGGCTTGTTCATCTTCGATTTCCACTAGGCGATAGTAGAAAGGTTTTTTTGGTTGTTTGAAGGACATATGGTTTTATTGGTTGAGTTTGGGAGCCTTCCCACATTGATGCTAGTGTAGCGAGTGCATCAGCCATTTGAGAGGCGCGATCCAACGGGGTTTTTTTGTTAGAAATAAAATTAGTACCGAGTCGTGGACCTGGGAAGTTTGAAAGAGAAAGTGGGAAATAGTTTTAGATTGGTCAAACCCGAATCCACCGTCTCTTAGTGTAGAGTCGCCACATTGATTAGCTCTTTCAAAAATTAGAGTCCTGTGAGGCTTAACTTTCGGGGGACAGCCCACTAAGACATAGAGATTCGGGTTCGGGATAAGTTGCTTACTTCTTATGGGATCACATTATATTACATCTACAGAAAACCATATTTCTTAATTGTGCATATTAGCACTTATGTCATTTTCGAGTTATAATTCATGATTCACACATATTTGGAAAGCGATAAATAAATGCGGAAAAGTAAAGATTGAAATTACAAAACCTCGGGGGACACAACCGCCCGCCTAATCTATTAATTACATTTCAAAAAAATATATATAATCAGAGTATTTTATTTGTCTTTTTCTGCTAGAAAATGCCGATCCTAATCCCAAAATTTCCCCTGAATATTTAAAGGGGAAAATCCCGAAAAATCCAAAAGGAAACAAATTCCGGCAAGGGGGGTGTGCCCTCGCCAGAGTTCTGGTGAGGCTCACTAGAATTTTTGGCGAGGTTTCCTCGTCAGATCTCCGGCCAGGCTGGATTCCCGATTTTTCTTTTTTTTGTATTTTTTGTATTTTTAATTTTTTTAAAAAAATATTTTTAATTAATTTTTTTTATTAAATTCTAATTTTCTAAGTACTAAAAAATAAAATTAGAGACGAGAAGCACTCCCATTTGAAGATCTCTGGATAATAAAAAATTGTGTGATTCAAGGATTAAATCCTAAAAAAGCCAACATCATCGAACGCGCGAGCTGGTACAAAATCCCGTGCTCACAAGCACCTGGATATTTCATTGCAAAATTCTTTGACAATTCCTATGTTAAATTTTGAATCTCCTTCATGTCTGAACCCGCAACAAGCATGTCATTAACATATAATAATAAAATGATGAAGCTATTGTCAAACTTCTTGATGTAGCAGCAATGATCTGCTAGTTAATCAAAAGAGTAATTGAACATGCAAAGGTTGCAAGGCGGAATTTCAAAACATAAAATTAACCTAAGGATCTCCTAAGCATTGCCATGATTTATATAACCTAAGTTAAAACGTTCCATAGATGCTTTTAGGTTTATAAAACATATAAAAGAAAGCTAGCATCTAAAGATTAAAATATTACTAGTTGATGCATGCTTGATCTCTCTTTTGGTAGCGGCACTCCCGTTGAGCAATTTTGATAACACAAGCTTCCAAACTAGGAGAGCCTCTATGAATTGATCCACAAGGATCTTCATCGACCAAAACCTTGATGAAGTAGAACCCATCGATTGACAGCAGCTGCTAGACTACTCGTAAATCAACTTGAAAACAAAACTTGAAAGCTGACTAAAACTTAGAGCCTTTTACAAGAACTCTTCAATTTGTTTGGAGAAACTCGTGGAGGATCTCGCACAATAAAAGAAGAGGAGAGTAGAATTTAGAGAGAAAATAAACTTAAGGCTTTTTGGTGTGTGTGAATAATGAGAGGCTTTGAAGCCTATTTATGGGGAAAAAGGGGGAGTGATAGACTCCCCCTAAAACTCTACATGGGATGGGATAAATATCATCCCATGTCTGGCGGGTCAACCGCTTGGGTATAGGTACCCACGGGTTGACCCCATGGTTGCCACAAGGCAAGCCTGTGTGCCCTAAGCTACGACTTGCGGGCTTACGCACAGGTCGCGCAAGTGCTGCCTTACGGTAGCACTCACGGTTTGCAGCCCGCTAGTGCGCGGGGGCTACACCGACGCGATAGCCGTCCATGAGCCCGTTGCCTTGCAAGGCAGTCGCGCAGGCCCCAATTTGAACAACCCGTGTTTGGTTTGGGGCTCACTAGTAATGGTAAAAATCCCTTGCTCGCTTCGTGCAAGCTTTTCCCTATTTCCTCATAATTCTTTTTAACTATTAATTTGGTTAAACTAATTACTAATTATTCTCACTGATTTCATAACTTGTATTTTTTGTACAGACCCAATCCATAGGTTCTTTACATGGTCCAATAAAAATCAAAGTGTGTGACCTCATAGGATCCCAAAGTATAGAGCCGCTAGAGGTTAACCTAAACTTGGCTTCCCATCCGGGAACCTTTAGGCTTAGTGTTCTATACCGTTATGGAACTCGATAGCTCTAGAATATTAAATGGGCATTCTAGCAAAGGCGTATGATCTTTTGATACTTGGAAAGTCATGTTCCTGTGACTTAATCTAGTTTTGCAGTAGTAACCTGTACAATACACTCCTTGCATCAGGCTAAGTACCATATAGTTTATTGAGCTCGGATTAAGTGTCAGCTCATGTAATAGCCGTAGCTATCATGGAATTAGACTTGTTCACTAAGAACACCACTCAGCCCTTTTGTATCTTAATCGATTAGAACCCATTCCATCAATCGTATATTTTTGTGAGAGGTTTATGAGTGTGTCTCTTCAACAAGGGGCCCTAAGGTACATCTCTATTATATTACTATATCAGGAGCGATGGATCCCATCTTGACTACATAGCTTACCAACATTTGATCATCCCTATACCCGTAATCATCCGTATCATCTTGATTACCAGGTTATAAGTAAGTATGACCCAAAGTATAACAACTCCTACATAAGGAAACCAGTATCTCAGGTCTGAGGATACTCGTACTGCTACTACAATAAGACATGATGCCAACACATGGATATAGTTATTTCTGAGTGTCTGTCTTATAGCGATCTCCAATGTATTACCCGAATACATTCATGTGTTAACTCAAGGTACCACCTTCAACTCGTTAGATCGGCTGCTTGGATTTAATCCAAGGAGTAAGCGTAAACATGCTAGTCCATCCGCTCCATTGATGTCCAGTCTCAGTGAAACTATGACTAGGGATATTTAGACTATTCTTAGTAACTTGTATGCCCAATTCTCACTCCACATAGCTCCCACTATGTCCTTGCAACTTTACGATATGAATTAGTCACGGACTTTGTTTCATCAATGTGCAAATACATATTAAAATATATATGATACCAGCGAGATACAAAAGCAAAGCACTGATAAGTAACAAAGATGCCTTGATTATTATTAATAATAATTCAAAACTATTTATACATTATAGCTAATAAAGATATATCACCCTAATTTTCTCTAGGGCATACATCATGTCTAACAATCTCCACTTGCACTAGAGCCAATTGGCCATGTGCTTCATACCATACTCCTTAACATGCTAGTCATGCATAACCGGAGTTAATGGTTTGGTTAGCCCATTAGCTAGATTCTGATCCATTGGGACGTATTCTAAACTTATATCCTTAATGGCTACCATCTCATTCACGAGATGGTAATTTCTGAGTATATGTTCATTTCTATGACAAGATCGTGGTTCCTTTGCTTGAGTAATAGCCCCAATGTTATTGTAATAGACCGCTATCGGATTTTCAATGCTGGACACCACACCGAGATCACCAATAAATCTCTTAAGCCATACGGCTTGCTTAGCTATTTTCGAGGCGGCTAATTACTTAGATCTATCCTTAGATGCGAAACCCTCAGGTTTTGTCATAAACACATCCTTGTTTAGATTTCTATTAAGGAATGTCTTCACATCCATCTGCCAAATCTCATAATCGTAATGAGCGGTGATGGCAAGGAGTATCCTGATGGGCTTCAACATGGCTACCAGTGAAAAGGTTTCATCATAGTCAGTGCCTTCTTTTTTACTGTACCGTTTTGCAACTAGCCTTGACTTATAGGTAACTATGTTACCGTCCATGTCGGTTTTCTTCTTGAAAACCCACTTGCATCCTTTGGGCTTTATCCCACTTAGAGTATCAATCAAGTTCCAGACTTGATTTTCATACATAGATTCCATCTCCGATCACATGGCTGAAAGCCATTTATCAAATTCTGAGTCTTCCATTGCTTCCTTGTAAGTCTTGGGCTCATCATCTTCCATAAGGAAGAGATGTTTACATCAGTGATGAAGAACCCGTATAGCTCGGGAGTGATTGGAGCCCGACCGGACCTACGCAATGTCGGTGTTATAATAGGCTATTCTATGCTTACACTATCTTGTGTAATAGGTATAGGTATAATCAGTTGATTGTCTATTTGATCTACTTTAGTGCTTAACTCAAGAATGCTCCCACTAGCTTTCATAAGTAAATGCTCCTTCTCAAGGAATTGAGCATTTTTAGAAACAAGCACTTTCTGTTCCTTGGAATCATAAAATGTATACCCTACAGTCTCTTTAGGGTAACCTACAAACAGATATCTATCAGACTTAGCACCCAGCTTATCTAAACTTATCCTTTTAACATATGCAAGACATCCCCAAACTCTCAGGTGAGAAAGAGTGGGTTTTTTTACCATACCATAACTCGTATGGAGTTTGATGAACTGATTTAAAGGGCACTCTGTTTAGAATATAAACTACATTCTCAAGTGCATAACCCCAAAAGGATCTGTTGAGTTCTTCTTGGCTCATCATGGACCGAACCATATCGAGTAGGATTCAATTCCTCCTTTCTAACATTCCATTATGTTGGGGCATATAAGGAGGTGTCTACTAGGATAAAAAGCCATTATCCTTTAGATAATCCTGAAACTCCTGGCTTAAGTATTCACCACCTCGATCAGATCAAAGGGTCTTGATACTTTTCCCGAGATGTTTCTCTACTTCAGTTTTGAATTCTTTAAATGCATCAAAAATTTCACACTTATGCCTCATAAGGTACAAATAACCATATCACGAGTCATCGTTAATAAAGGTTATGAAGTAGATAAAACCCTCATGTGCCTTAACGCTCATTGGACCATATACATTAGAATGTATTATTTCCAAAGCACTAGTAGCACGCTGACCCTTTCCTTTGAAAGGTTTCTTAGTCATCTTCCCTTTTAAGCAAGGTTCGCACACACCATAGGAAACCCATTGCCTTGGGCCTAAGTCTCCACATTTGTGTAACTTAGTTAAGCGAGTCTCATTTATGTGGCCTAAACAACAATGTCATAAGTATGAGGATTTCTCATTATCTAATTTCCATTTCTTAACAATATTCATATTTAGAATTTTAGTTTTAATATCTAGAACATATATGCCATCCAAAGATATTCCACAAGCATAAAGAATATTGTTATGGTAAATTTGACATTTATTATGAGAAAATAAAATTTCAAATCCTTCCGTTGCTAGAACTGCAACAAGAATAATATTCTTAATGATAGCAAGAATATAATAACAATTGTTCAAAATTAAAACTAGGCCACTAGGCAAATGAAGGCTATATGTCCCTATAGCTGTTGCAGCAACCCGTGCTTCATTTCTAACTCTTAGGTCCATTTCCCTCTTTGCAAGCCTCCTACTATACCACAATCCCTACACAGAAGTGCAGATATGAGTACCACAACTAGTATCTAATACCCAAGTAGACTCATAGGGAATTGTAGAGAAACTCTCTATCATGAACATACCTGAAGTAGATGTTTGACTTGGCTTCTTCTTCACTTATTTAGAAAATGAGCTCTTAACTCGCATTTCATTTTCGCACTTTTCATGAGTCCTCTCTTGACCTTGAAAGTTCTAGACTTTCTTATCTTTCGATCCTCAGCAACAAGTTTATTCTCAAGTTTATTCCTAAACTGTATATCATATTATTCCAACAAGTCCACCATCTCGGAAAAATTATAATGATCATCGATACCATACAAATCTGTTTTGAAATTGTCATACTTAGGAGGTAGACTTTTCAATGCTATTTGTTTTAAGGTTTCTTGATGATAAATAATTCCCAATATCCTTAACTGTTCAGATTTATCATAAACAGTGATGGTAAACTCAACTGCTAAGGTGTCAGCCCCTAGACTTGTGGATAGCATGATTGTTTCAAGTTCATCTATCATTACAAGCTGCATAATTATAGACTCCAAGTCCATATTTTTGCAAAGATCCCTTACCTTGGAAGCATTGAGTTGACCATGAAATTCTTTACGAAATCATAGTTCCTTTTATGCTTCATGTACTTATCGATTTGATAAATAAATGGATCTTTTCCGGGGGGTTCGGGATATGGATTATCAAAAACATAATCCAAGTCAAAGCTCTTCATGAACCTTAACACACACTCGAACCACTCATGAATATTGTCTCCTTCGAAAAAATGGTTGTTGATCGGATGTATTTTTAGTATTAGTGTTCTTTATTCAACCTCGATATGAGATAGAATTTGTTTAGACATTAGTATATGTACATGGATTTAATATAAAGTCTTTAATTAAACACATAATTCTTACTATTTTCTTAACATTTAAATAGACCCTTTTATTCAAATTCGGGAAATTTGGTTAAACCAATTTTCCTTAGTAGGTAGCATCCATAGCCACTCATCATGAACCCCACTATCGCAAGTCAAGTAATAACAATATAACCATGGTTGGAACCTATCCATTTGCATCTCTTGCAATTGCTAATCCATTCAAGTTCTCTTTCTCGAGACGTGCGTACCCAATTGTACGACTCCTCAAATGTGTCTCCAATTCGGCATTCGCTCCAATAATATGGATAACTAACCCTCTTTGGTTAAGGCATTAACCCCATCTAGTCTCATCATGAAACACATGTTAAAGGAAAGCATGTTATACATGTGCTCACCTTCGTTAATAAGGCTCGTATCATTATTTATGACGGGAAGACATTTTTCCACCTTAATATTGTTGTAGGGATTTCATTGGTGCCACTAGTCTCGCCCTAGTCTAGGTCTTGTACGATGTATATGATTATGAAATAATAATTCCAGGCTATTAGGAATTATTAACTCTAAGGGAACATGCTCTGACTGGTACATCATAATCATTCCATTATACCAAGACTCCACATAGCATGCAAAACAAACAAGGTCCAAGTTTAAGTTCTTGCACCTATGTCTACATGTTTTAGTTTAACAACTTAAACCACGTTTGTAAAACCATATGCGGAATAAATTCCCATACTAGAAATCGATTAAGTCGTAAAAATCCCTTGGGTATACTTGAATCTAATACCGATGGTGACTTCCAGGTAGGAGAGGCCCCCTTAAAGTGAATGAGCAGCATTATCCATTCATTGCCAAAATTACCACGGGTACTTTGATTTGTTATACCACAGATAAATATGATTTGAAGATTTCGTTCTTTAATTAAGTGAAGTACGGGATGACCCTTAATTAAAGCATCTACCCATGTGGTAAAACATTGCTAATTTTATATGATAATCTCCTAGACTAAGTTTGAGCAAAACCTTAATCTAGTTATCACATCATTTTCTATAACAGGAATTGAAACCTAAGTCATGAATAGCATACTTTAATCAATTCATAGAAAATCACATTTTAACATATTATAATCAATCATGTATAGCAAAAGGTAAGCTCTTATACCACTGCTGGTTAATCAAAATAGTAATTGAACATGCAAAGGTTGCATGGCGAAATTTCAAAACTTAAAATTAACCTAAGGATCTCCTAAGCATGCCATGATTGATATAACCTAAGTTAAAACGTTTCATAGATGCTTTTAGGTTTATAAAACATATAAAAGAAACCTAGCATCTAAATATTAAAGTATTACCAATTGATGCATGCTTGATCTCTCTTTTGGTAGTGGCATTTCCTTTGAGCAATTTTGATATCACAAGCTTCCAAACTAGGAGGGCCTCTATGACTTGATCCATACGGATCTTCACTATCCAAATCCTTGATGAGGTAGAACCCGTCAATTAACAGGAGTTGTTAGGCAGATCAACCTGAAATCTAAACTCAAAAGCTCACTAAAACTTAAAGCCTTCTAAAAGAACTCTTCAATTTGTTTAGAGAAACTCATGGAGGATCTTGCACAACAAAAGAAGAGAGAGTAGAAATCAGAGAAAAAATAAGCTCAAAGCTTTTTGGTTTGTGTGAATAATGAGAGGCTTTGAAGCCTATTTTTAGGGAAAAAGGGGGAGTGATAGACTCCCCCTAAAACTCTAGATGGGATGGGATAAATCCCATCCCATATCTAGTGTGTCAATCGTGCGGGTATAGGTACCCGTAGGTTGCCACAAGGCAAGCCCTAGTGGGCTTACCTTGTACCGCAAGCTGCGGTTTACACGCAGGCCATGCAAGCGCTGCCTTGCAACAGCGCGCGCGGGCTGCCTCTTAGAGCGTAAGCCACACTTTGAACAAACCGTGTTCGGTTTGGGGCCACTCGCAACATGAAAAATCCCTTGCTCGCTTCGTGCAATCTTTTCTCTATTATCTCATAATTCCTTTTAATTATTAATTTGGTTCAACCAATTAATAATTCTTCTCACTGATTTCACAACTTGTATTTTCGATATAGAACCAGTCTATAGGTTCTTTATATGGTCCGATAAAGACTTAAAGTGCATGACCTCATAGGATCCCAAAGTATAGAGCCACTAGAGGTTAACCTAAACTTGGTTTCCCTTCTAGGAACCTTTAGGCTTAGTGTTCTAGATCAATATGGAATCCGATAGCACTAGACGATCAAATGGGCTTTCTAGCAAAGGTGTATGATCCCTTGATACTTCGAATGTCACGTACCTGTGACTTGATCTGATTCTGTAGTAGTAACCAATATAATACACTCCTTCCATCAGGTTAAGTACCATCCAGTTTATCGAGCTCGGATTAAGTGTTAGCTCATGTAATAGCCATAGCTATCCTAGAATAAACTTGTTCACGAAGAACACCACTCAGCCATTATGCATGTTGATTGACTAGAAACCCATTCTATTAATCTTATATTTTGATAAAAGGTTTATGAGTGTATCACTTCAATAAGGGGCCCTAAGGTACATCTCCCATTATATTGCTATAGCAGGAGCGATGGATCCCATCTTGATAACATAGCTTACCAATATGTGATCATCGCTATACCCACAATCACCCATATCATCTTGATCACTAGGGTATGAATAAGTATGACCCAGAGCATAGGAACTCTTACATAAGGTAACCAGTATCTCAGGTTTGAGGATACTCGTATTGCTATTGCAATAAGACATGACACTAACACATGGATATAGTAATTTTTAAGTGTCTGTCTTATAGCATTCTCCAATGTATTACCCGAATACATTCATGTGTTAACTCAAGGTACCACTTTTCGCTCATGAGATTGGCTGCTCATATTTAATTTAAGGAGTAAGCCTACACATGCTAGTCTATTCACTCCATTGATGTCCAGTCTCAATGAAACTACAACTAGGGATATTTAGTCTATTCATAGTAACACGTCTGTGCAATTATCACTCCACATAGCTCCCACTATGTCCTTGCACTTTCACGCTATGAATTAGTCACGAACTTTGTTTCATCAATGCGCATATACATATTAAAATGCATATGATACCAGCGAGATAAAATAATTAGAAAGCACTGATAAGTAACAAAGATTCCTTGATTATTATTCATAATAATTTGAAATTATTTATACATTATAGCTAATAAAGATATATCACCCTTATTACCTCTAGGGCATACATCATGTCTATCATGATCTGCTTGGCATCTCGTAAAATCGCTATTGTCCATAAAGCTATCGAATTTCTGATATCACTGTTTAGGAGCTTTTTTCAAACCGTACAAGCTCTTCTTTAGCTTGCAAATCAGGTTTTCCTTGCCTACTTCAATGAAGACTTTTTGTTGCTTCATGTAGATCTCTTCCTCCAAATCACCATGAAGTAATGCTGTCTTTACATCTAACTATTCCAGATGAAAGTTCTCGGAAGCTACCATTATCAACACTAGTCTGATTGATGTAAGCTTCACAACTGGAGAGAAAAACTCAGTATAATCAACACCTTCCTTTTGCTGAATGCCTTTCACCACCAACCTCGCTTTGTAGCATTTACTCCCATCATACTCCTCTTTGATTTTGCAAATCCACTTGCTATGGAGTGCCTTCTTGCCTTGAGGTAGTTTAGCTAATTCCCACATGTTATTTGACATGAGTGAGCTTATCTTATCTTTCATAGCAGATGCCCACTTGGTTGAATCATCCACTTGCATTGCTTCAGTGTAGCACTCCGGTTCACCATTGTTTGTTAACAACAAGTAATACATACATGGTGAGAAGCATTGTGTTGGTCTAGAAGTTCTAGTCTAATGCCATGGTTCTGGCATCCTTGGCTCCTCTTGAACTACTTTAAAAATATTTTGAAATTCGTTTTGAGACATGTCTTTGAACTCAGCAAATTCCTTACTTTCCACTTCTAGTTTGGAGCTGTTTGATTCTGCCATCAACCTATCCTTGTACATCACATTCTCGTTGAATATGAAATCTTTTCTTTTGATGATCTTTCGATCAGCATAATCCTAAAATCGGTAATCGAATGCATCACCACCATATCCAACAAAGACACATTTGTTTGACTTGGTATCAAGCTTCCTTCTTTAAGTAGAATCAATATGCATATAAGAAATAGAACCAAACACCTTCAAGTGTGAAAGGTTATCTCTTTTCCACTCCAAAGTTCCTCCTACATCTCTCCATCCGAAGGTACTGAAGGTTAAAACATAACATCTTGGGTAAACTAGCATGTATCCTCATGCTTCTAGCATGTTCATTCAGAGTTCTGTTCATGCACTCAGATATACCATTCTACCATGGTGTCATTAGAATTGTCTTCTCCATCTTGATACCATTTTCTGCATAAAAATCTCTAAACTTTTTATCTCTGTACTCTCCATTTTCTGACCTCAACTACTTGACTTTTAGGCAAGTTTTATTTTCCACCATGGCCTTCCATTTTTTGAATGTATCAAACACTTCTGATTTCTTCTTTAGAAAATAAACCCACACCTTCAATGAAGGTGGCATAATACAATGAGCAAGCTAAGGATGTAACTGGAGATGGCCCCCAAACATTAGTGTGGACCATATCTAACTTTTCCACCTTAGGTGTCTTGCCGATCTTTGTTAAAGTGACTTTCTTCTGTTTCCTAAAGATGCAATCTTCACATAAGCTTAAGTTTACACTTTTCAGTTGTGGTAAGTTTCCCTTTAATAAAAGTGTCTTCATCCCTTTCTTGCTCATATGGCCAAGTCTCTGGTTCCATAGATATGAATGAGCATTTACTAGTGCAATGATGTTCTCTATGTTATTGGAGGTGATATAAAGAGTAACTATCTTCTTACAATGAGCAATGATGAGCACTCCTTCGATAATCTTCCATTCGCAAATAGTGAAGGTTATCATATAACCTTCTTCATCTAGATTTCCAACAGAGATCAAATTCCTTTTGAGACCAGGAATATGTCTCACTTTTTGAAGCTTCCAAGAAATCCCCTTTGGAAACTTTAATCGAACATCACCTTTTCCCTTGATCTTTAAGGTTTCATCATTAGCTAGATGAACCTTTCCGAAATCACCACTGACATAATTCTCCATGATTTCAAGATATGGGTGTTAGACATGATGTATGCCATAGAGGTAATTAGGGAAATATGTCTTAATTAGTTATAATGTACAAATGGTTTCAGATTATTATTAATAATAATAAAGGCATCTATGTTGCTTATCATTGTTTTTAATTTATTTATGTATCTCGCTGGTATCATATATGTATAGTATTATATAAGTGCATTGATAATACAAAGTCCATGACTACTTCATAGCATAAAAGTGCGAGGATATAGTGGGAGCTATGTGGTGTGAGAACTGCACATACATCTTACTATGAATAGTCTAAATATCCCTAGTCATAGTTTCATTGAGATTGGACATTAATGGAACAGACAGACTAGCATGTGTAGGCTTACTCCTTGGATTAGATCCAAGCAGCCGATCTCACGAGTTGAAGGTGATACCTTGAGTTAACACTTGAATGTATTCGGGTAATGCATTGGAGACCGCTATAAGACAGACACTCGGAAATAACTATATCCATGTGTTGGTGTCATGTCTTATTGTAGTAGTAGTACAAGTATCCTCAAACATGAGATATTGGTTACCTTACTTAGAAGTTGCTATGCTTTGGGTCATACTTATTCATACCCTGGCGATTAGGATGATATGGGTGATTATGGGTATAGTGATGATCATATGTTGGTAAGCCGAGTAGTCAAGATGGGATGTATTGTTCCTGAGATAGTGTTTTAATGGGAGATGTACCTTTGGCCCCCTTGTTGAAGTGAGACACTCATAAACCTCTGATCAAAGAATAGGATTGATAGAACGAGTTTCTAGTCAATCTTGATACATAATGGTGAGTGGTGTTCTTTGTGAACAAGTCTAATTCCAGGATAGGTACGGCTATTACATGAGCTGATACTTAATCCAAGCTCAATAAACTAGATGGTACTGAACCTGACGGAAGGAGTGTATTGTATTGGTTACTATTGCAGAACCCGATTAAGTCATTGGCACGTGATGTTCCAAGTATCGGGGGATCATACGCTTGCTAAAAAGCCCATTTGATCATCTAGAGCTATCAGGTTTCATATCATTCTAGAAAACTGAGCCTAAAGGTTTCTGGATGGGAAGCCAAGTTTAGGTTAACCTATAGCGGCTCTATACTTTAGGATCCTATGAGGTCACACACTTTGGGTATACTGGGTCTATACCGAGAATATTTGTTTATCGATTTCGTTAGACGAATTATTAATTGATTAGACCAAATTAATAATTAAAGGGACTAAAGAGAAAATAGGGAAAATTGTATGGATCGAAGCAAGGGAATTTTTCCCATTGCTAGTGGGCCCCAAACAAAAACAGGATGTTCAGAGTGGGGCCTTCGTAGCTACCCCACGAGTTAAAAAGCTCATGGGCGGCTAGCTTATGGGGAAAGCCTGCACATGATAGGGGGCTGCAAGCTCACAAGCACTGCCCATGGCAGTTCTTGTGCAAACTTATTGCGCAAGCCTGCAAGCATGGGCTTATGGGAAAGCCCATAAGCCCATACTTGCAGCACAAGGCAAGCCCGCAGGTCTAAGTGACCTACTCGGTTGACCCGCTTTGTGGGATGGGAATATTCCCATCCCACATTGTGTTTTTAAGGGAGTCAAACACTCCCCCTTTCCCTATAAATAGGCCTCCCCTCTCTTTCATTATTCTACACTTCAACTCAACCTTTCTCTCTGAGTTCAACATCTCTATCTTCGTGTGTTGTGTGTGATCCTTCACGAGTTTCTCCAAACAATTAAGAATTCTTAGAAGGCTCAAAGAGGTTTTGGTCGGTGAAGATCCACATGGATCAATCATAGAGGCTATCCTAGTTTGGAGGCTCGTGCTAACATATTTTTCTAAGGGAACACCGCATCCAAAAGGAAAGAGAAGCACGCATCAACTGGTAATGTTCTAAACTTTGATGCTAGGTTTCTTTTATAAGTTTTATAAAACTATCAGCATCTATGGAACGTTTCAACTTAGATTATATCAATCATGGCATGCTTAGGAGATATTTTAGTTTAACTTTAAGTTTTGAAAATCCACCTAGCAATGTTGGATGTTCAATTAATGTCTTGATAGACCAACAGTGGTATAAGAGCCTACCTTATGCTACACATGATTGCTTATAATATGTTGAAATGATATTTTCTATGAATTGATTAAAGTATGTTATGCATGACTTAGGTTTTAATTCCTGTTATAGAAAATGATGTGATAACTAGATTAAGGTTTTGCTCAAACTTAGTCTAGATGATTATCATATAAATTTTCAATCTTTTACCCCACATGTAAATACTTTAATTAAGGTTTTTCCCGTACTTCACTCAATAAAAGAACGAAATCTTTAAATCATAGTTGTCTATGGTACAATGAATCGAAGTGCCTGTGGTTATTTTGGTAAGGATTGTTGGACTTGGCTGCTCATTCAATTTATTGGGGCCTCTCCTACCTGGAAATCTCCATCAGTATTAGGTTTAGGTGTACCCAAGGGACTTTTATGACTTAGTGAATTTCTAGTATGGGAATTAGATTCCTCATATGGTTTTACAAATGTAGTTTAAATTGTTAAATTAAAACTTATAGACATAGGTGTAAGAACTTAAACATGGACCTTTTTTGTTTGCATGCTATGTGGAGTATTGGCATAATGGAATGATTATGATATACCAGTTCCGAGCATGTTCTCTTAGAGTTAATAATTCCAAATAGCTCAAAATTATTATTTTCATAATCATATCCATCGTATAAGACCTAGACTAGGGTAAGACTAGTGCACCAATAAAATCCGTACAACAATATTAAGGCGTTAGATTGTCTTCCCTTCACAAGTCATAACATGAACCTTATTAACGGATGTAAGCACATGTACAACATGCCTTTCCTTAACATGTGTTTGGTCATGAAACTAGATGGGGTTAATGCCTTAACCAAAATGGGTTAGTTATCCATATCATTGGAGCTAATGCTAGATTGGAGATACATTTGAGGAGTCGTACAACTCGGTACCCACGTCTTGAGAAAGAGAACTCAAATGGATTAGTAAATGAATGAGATGCAAATGGACAGGTTCTAACCATGGTTGTCTTGTTGTGGCTTGACCTGCTATAGCGGGGGTCATGATGAGTGGCTATGGATGCTACCTACTAAGGAAAATTAATTAGACAAAATTTCTCAAATTTAAATAGAAGGGGCTATTTGAATGTCGAGAAAATAGTAGGAATTAAGTATTTAATTAAAGACCTTTTATTAAATGCATGTACATATACTAATGTCTAAATAAATTCAATCTTATATATAGGTTGAACAATGAATCTGAACATAAATCTTCCCTCAATTCTTAATAACAATCTAGATGATTCAAACTTTACTGATTGGTTCAGGGTGGTGAGGATAGTCCTCAGATCTGAAAGGATAGCTTATGTTTTAGATGAGCCCCTCCCTGATGAGCTTGATGCTAAAACTGATGCCAATGAAAATGAGGCATGGGAGAAGTACAGAAAGGATCATCAAATTATTGGTTAATCAAGATAGTAATTGAACATGCAATCGTTGCAAGGTGGAAATTCAAAATTTAAAATTAACCTAAGGATCTCCTAAACATGCCATGATTGATATAATCTAAGTTAAAATGTTCCATAGATATTTTTAGGTTTATAAAATATATAAAAGAAATCTATCATCTAAAGATTGAAGCATTACCGGTTGATGCGTGCTTGATCTCTCTCTTAGTAGCGGTGTTCCCTTTGAGTAATTCCGATAACAAATGCTTCCAAACTAGGAGAGCCTCTATGATTGACCCACACGGATCTTCACCGACCAAAACCTCGAAGAGGTAGAACCCATCAATTGATAGCAGCTGCTAGACTACTTGAAAAATCAACCTTAAAATAATCCTGAACGTTCACTTAAAACTTAGAACCTTTTATAAGAACTCTTCAATATGTTTGGAGAAAGTTATGAAGGATTTCGCACAACAAAAGAAGAGGAGAGTAAATCAGAGAGAAAAAATAGCTTTATGCTTTTTCTGGTGTGTGAATAATGAGAGGCTTGAAGCCTATTTATAGGGAAAATGAGGGATTGTTAGACTCCCCCTATAACTCTACATGGGATGGTTTAAACCCATCCCATGCTTATCGGGTCATTCGCACAGGTCAGGGTGACCCACGAGTTGACCCACGCGCCTCATGAGGGAAGCCTAAGCCCTAGCGGGCTTCCCTCATTGCGGCCCATGCCTAGTGGGTTTGTAATTGCAAGTTTTCTTGCGTGCTAGCGGCCATGAGCTTTTCAGCTCATAGGGCAGCTACGTGGGCTCACCTCAAACAACCCATGTTCTTTTCGAGGCCCACTCGCAACATGAAAAATTCCCTTGCTCGCTCTGATTAATTTTCCCTAATTTCTTATAATTCTTTTTAATTATTAATTCGGTTTAACCAATTAATAATTCTTCTCACTGATTTCACATCATGTATTTTCGGCACAGACCCAATCTATTGGTTCTTTATATAGTCTGATAAAGACCTAAAGTGTGTGACCTCATAGGATCCCAAAGTATAGAGCTGCTAGAGGTTAACCTAAACTTGGCTTCTAGTATGGGAACCTTTAGGCTCAGTGTTCTAGACTGATATATAATCTGATAGCTCTAGATTATTAAATGGGCTTTCTAGCAAAGGCGTATAATTCCCTGATACTTGGAACATCACGTGCCTGTGACTTGATCCGGTTCTACAGTAGCAACCAATACAATACACTCTTTCCATCAGGTTAAGTACCATCTAGTTTATTTAGATTGGATTAAGTGTTAGCTCATGTAATAGCCATAGCTATCTTGGAATTAGACTTGTTCATGAAGAACACCACTCAACCATTATGTATCTTGATTGACTAGAAACACGTTCTCCCATTATATTACTATACTAGGAGCAATGGATCCCATCTTGACTATACAGCTTACCAAAATGTGATCATCGCTATACCCGCAGTAACCTATGTCTTCCTGATCGCTAGGGTATGAATAAGTATGATCCAAAGTATAGCAACTCTTGCATAAGGTAACCGGTATCTCAGGTTTAAGATATTTGTATTGCTACTGCAATAAGACATGACACTAACTCATGGATATAGTAATTTCTGAGTGTCTTTCTTATAGTGGTCTCCAATGTATTAACCAAATACATTCATGTATTAACTCAAGGTACCACCTTTAGCTCGTGAGATTGGCTACTTAGATCTAATCCAAAGAGTAAGCCTACACATGCTATTATGTCTATTCCATTGATGTCTAGTCTTAACTAAACTATGGCTAGGGATATTTAGACTATTCATAGTAACACGTATGTGCAGTTTTCACACCACATGGCTCTTATTATGTCCATGCACTTTTATGCTATGAAATAATCATAGACTTTGTCTCATCATTGCGCATATACATATTACACATATATGATACCAGCGAGATTCAATAATAAACAGAAAGAATTCATAAGCTACAAAGATGCCTTAATTATTATTAATAATAATTCGAAATTATTTGTACATTATAACTAATAAAGACATATCGCCCCAATTACCTCTAAGGTATACATCATGTCTAACAATCTTCCACTTGCACTAGAGCCACATGTGCCTTGTACCATACTCATTAACATGATGGTCATGTTTAACTTGAGTCAATGGTTTAGTTAGCCCATCCACTAGATTCCTATCCGTTGGGACGTATTCTAAGCTTATATCCTTTCTAGCTACTATCTCCTAAATGAGATGATATTTTCCAAATACATGTCCATTTCTCTTGCAAGACCGTGATTCCTTAGCCTTAGTAATAGCCCCATTGTATTCGCAATAGACCACTATTGGATTTACAATGCTGGACACTACACCGATATCAAAAATAAATCTCTTAAGCTAGACAACTTTCTTAGCCACTTCTGAAGCATCTATGTACTCAGATTCTATGGTTGAATTAGTAGGCGTATCCTATTTGAAACTCTTCTAAATAACTACCCATCCATTTACTATAAACACATAACCTGACTGGGATTTATAATCATCCTTGTTAGATTGAAAACTCACGTTGGTGTATCCTGATAAGTGTATAATTACACTTATTATCATGATATTTTTACATATAAATTGATATGGTTTAGAGTCATTTTATACTTCATATAAAATATTTCATGTGGTATGTAGGTTTTTTATACAAATGCAGAAACTAGGTGAATCTTGGGAGTTAAATGATCAAAAGTGGAATTCTATGTAGAAAGAGTGAAAAAGGTGCAAAAAGATGCGTGGAACACAAGGATTTGGCTTAGGATCGAAGTTGTCAAAGATCGGTAAAGTTGTAAAGAAGAATTATAAAGGAAAGAAAAATTCACAATCGTGGCACCCATTCACAGTCATGACTTGTCACTCTTCATAAATAGAAAATTGCCAATTAATGTTCACGATCACGTCATGTGATTCGCGGTTGCGATTTGTGATGGTTATTGGTTATATCTTTTCAACTACCAACCATCGGATAAAAATGATCAACCGCCACCAACTGTCAAATGAAAAGACACCTTTTGGAAGTCAACCAATCATTAAAAGGTGCCTTTCATTATGGATAAGGATTAGACTTTGCATCCAATCACAATGAAGTGATGCAACCCTTCGCCAATGGATACGACTCTTCGTTTAGATAGACGCAACCCTTCACACTCTATAAATGGGGTTCAAAACTCAACCATTTTCATAGGATGTGCATGGCGTGGCATGAGTAGGAGGCATTGAATGATATTATACATGCATAGATAGAGAGTGAAAATATAAAAATTTCTCTACGTTCAAAGTATAATGAGAAAAATGTTTAAGTGATTTGACTCTTATTTCGATCACTAGATTTCTCCACAAATTTGAGGGATTGTTGTATGAGTGTAATTGCAAAGCACTTATCAATAAAAGTTTATGTTCTCCAACATTCATTTATTCGATATTCACAAAGAATAGCATCCTAGTGGAGGTTCCATACCAGTCGTGACCGGATTCAATGTAGATGCAGGAATTGCAGGAATTGATGACTCCCATTAAAGAGTGGATACGGTTTGATCAACTTTAGCTTTCACTTACATACCTTACAACTTTACTTCATTTCCTGCTTATACTTTCTAATTTGAAGTTTATGATATGTCTATGTGTCAAAACGAGTATTTCGTCTTGCGTCATTTATATTAATCAAGTTATATGCTTTTAAGTTAACTTTAAGAGTGATTTCGGGGTTAACAAGATTGTGTATAGTCACTGGATCTGTGTCTATAACACTGTTTAGTGAGCCAACATTTTTGGAGTGGCAACTTTCTAAACATGGTTATGTGATAGTGAACCGTACTAAGCATAGTATTATTGTTATCCAGGTTCTTACAAGTGTCATAATTCATTTACCCTAGATTTAGAAAAGTCATTTCATGTGTTTCTCTGCAGTGAATTATTAAATATTTGGGCATCTAGAACTGTATTTGTTAAAGTTATCTAGTGTACAAAATATTCTTGATGATTTTGCATGTTTTTCTCTACTATACTTGTTCTTAGGAAATTTCTATATAGTTTACATCTTCTCTCATCTGTTCATGCATCTATCTATTCATCTGTCTATTCATCCAACCCTACAAATTACTTAATTTTCTTTGTTCCGTAACTCTAGTTGGTCCTTAGAATCAAATTCCTTCCCTATGGGATCGATATCTTTTAAAACTACATTGCAACTATATACTTGCAGTGATCAACATTTTTCTATTTGATAATCGATATTGACAACACCTGTTCGTATTAAGAACTTTGATATTATCGGTAGAAAATTGG
Organism: Euphorbia schlechtendalii; assembly: GCA_949673415.1. NCBI lineage: Eukaryota > Viridiplantae > Streptophyta > Magnoliopsida > Malpighiales > Euphorbiaceae > Euphorbia > Euphorbia schlechtendalii. Next base: position 22,464 of record CATIWQ010060377.1, on the reverse strand, counting down.
GGAACAAGGTTTTTGGCATCATTTATGAAGATAAGTATTGCAGAACGAGTAAAGTCAAAACCTTACGATCAAGTTTTTAGCGCTGTTGCCGAGGAAGGCAAGTGCGTTCTAGAGATCAAATTGCTAGAAACTACTATACATTTTCTTTATTTGTTTCTTTCCTAAATTGTATAATTTGTCAATCCTACCTTAGATGTGAAAAGAATATGAAATAATCATCTTGGAGGTGATACGTCATATTATTACATCTGAATTCTCAATAAATAGAAGATTTTCTTCTATTTTTCTTATTCACGTTCGCGACCTTCATTCGTGCTCGTGAATTCCTTTAAAAAACTTTTTGTTTCTCAAATTCTGTAAGTCACGATTATGACAATTTATCACGATCACGACTTGTGTGATAATTACAGCAGTTTTGCAGTTATTTGACGATTATTCCACTAACTTCTATAAAATTGATGTGCGAAGTTCATCAATTTCTCACTTCTGCAATATGAATTTCTTAAACCTTTCCAATCTCAATTTGATTCCAAAAATATGAAATTACGTCATTCATTTCAGAAATTCTTCTAAAATGGTTTTGGTAAAAAAATCCAATCTATTTCCTCCATCGAACCTACAAGAATGGTATGAGGCACCATTCCCAATCCATTCACATGAAGAAGGAGGTCATTTCGAGGTTATTAAAGATGCTGAATACAGAAGTTCCTACACCATTCAAAGGAATAGTTTCATCCACCTTGGAGTGTATGACAGAGTAATGTATTATCTTAGAGTACTTAACTTTGTCATTTACTAGAATATGACTCTGGGGAATAGTGTGGACAATTGCATGATCCCGTGATACTTGGAAAGTCATGTGCCTATGACTTGATTCGGTTCTGTAGTAGTAATTAATACAATACACTCCTTCCATTAGGTTAAGTACCATCCAGTTTATTGAGCTCCAATTAAGTCTTACCTCATGTAATAGTCGTAGCTATCCTTGAATTAGACTTGTTCACGAAGAACACCACTTAGCCATTATGTATCTTGATTAACTAGAAACCTGTTCTACCAATCTTATCTCTAATTAGAGGTTTAAGAGTGTGTCACTTCAACAAGGGGCCCTAATGTACATCTCCTTTTATATTGCTATGTTGGGATTGATGGATTCCATCTTGACTACACAGCTTACCAACATGTGATCATCGCTATACTCTTAATCACCCGTGTCATCCTAATCGCCAGGGTATGAATAAGTATGACCCAAAGTATAACAAATCCTACATAAGGTAACTGGTATCTCAGGTCTGAGGATATTTGTACTGCTACTGCAATAAGACATGACACCAACACATAGATATAGTAATTTCCGAGTGTCTATCTTATAGCGGTCTCCACTGTATTACCCGAATACATTCATGTGTTAACTCAAGGTACCACCTTCATATCGTGAAATCTGCTACCTAGATCTAATCCAAGGAGTAAGCCTACACATTCTAGTTTATCTATTTCATTGATGTCCAGTCTCAATGAAACTTTGACTAGGGATGTTTAGACTATTCATAGTAACATGTACGTGCAGTTTGCACGCCACATAGCTCTCACTATGTCCATGCACTTTTACACTATCATCAATGTGCATATACATATTAAACATATATGATACTAGCGAGATATAATAATAAACATATTCAATTATTAAGCAACAAAGATGCATTAATTATTATTAATAATAATCTGAAACTGTTTATACATTATAACTAATAAAGAAATATCACCTTAATTACCTCTAGGGTATACATTATGTTTAATAGAAATAACATGTATAATGCTAGAAATCATGAATTCTGAGCTTCATAAATAGCATGAGAGCATGGACTTCGACACCATGATTCTCCATCTTTGTGAGCTCTTCTCAGAGTAGGCCAAGTCTGAGAGATTTGATACATCAAAAATCTTATTCAGAATGAAGATGTAGGCTGGCACTTTAGCACCATAGCATCTTAAACTATTGGGTTATATAGAGAAGCTGACTCGATTGGGTATTGTGATGGATTATGAATTATATGTGGATCTGATTCTTGCCTCATTAACTGATATTTATTCACAATTTGTGACTAATTATTATATGAACAAGATCAATGAAACTCTACCTGAGTTTGTCAACATGCTAAAAATGGTAGAGTCTCGGATTAAAGGCTTTGCTTCTGGTTGAGAAAACCAAACCTTCCAATTGTGGGTCCCATTTAGGAAAGGAAGAAAATCGATAAGAAGAAGAAATGCATGAAAGGAATTGCAAATGTCTGCTTCCGATGTGGCAAGGCCGGCCACTAGAAGAAGGATTGCAAGGTTCAGATTTCTAAACAAGTGAAGAAGAAGCCAAGTGAGGCATATACTTCAGGTATGTTCATGATAAAGAGTTTCTCTACAGTTCCCTATGAGTCTACTTGGGTATTGGACACTGGTTGTGGTACTCATATCTGTACTTCTGTGAAGGGATTGTAGAATAGTAAGAGGCTTGCAAAGAGGGAAACAGACCTAAGAGTTGGAAATGGAGCACGGGTTACTACAACAGCTGTAGAAACATATAGCCTTCGTTTACCTAGTGGCCTAGTTTAAGTTTTAAACAATTGCTACTATATTCCTACTGTCACTAAGAATATTATTTCTATAGCGTGTTTAGTAACAAAGGGATTTGAAATTTTATTTTCTAATAATAAATGTTAAATTCGACATGATAATGTTCTTTATGCTTCTGGAATATTTGTTGATGGCATTTAAGCTAGATACTAAAATTGAAATTCTAATTATGAACATTGTTAAGAAATAGAGATTGGATAATGAGAAATCCTCATACTTGTGGCATTGTCATCTAGACCATATAAATGAGACTCGCTTAACTAAGTTACACAAATGTGGTGACTTGAGCCCAATGAAATGGGAATCCTATGGGGCGTGCGAACCTTGTTTATAGGGAAGATGACTAAGAAAACTTTCAAAGGAAAGGGTCTGCATGCCACTAGTTTTTTAGAAATAATACATTCTGATTTATGTGGTCTAATGAGTGTTAAGATACACAAGGGTTTTGTCTACTTCATAACCTTTATCGATGATTACTCGTGATATGGTTATTTGTACCTCATGAGGCACAAGTCTGAAAGTTTTGAAATTTAAAGAGTTCCGAACCGAAATAGAGAAATAGCATAGGAAAAGTATCAAGACCCTTAGATCTGATTGAGTTCGTGAATACTTAAGCCAAGAGTTTTAGGATTATCTAAGGGATAATGGTATATTATTCTAGTAGATACCTCCTTATACACCCCAACACAATGGAGTGTAAGAAAGGAGGAATCGAACCCTACTCGATATGGTTCAGTCCATGATGAGCTAAGCAGAACCTAGCAAATCCTTTTGGGGTTATGCACTTGAGAGCGTAGTTTATATTCTAAATAGAGTGCCCTCTAAGTCAGTTGATCAAACACCATAAGAATTGTGGTATGGTAAAAAGCCAGCTCTTTCTCACCTGAGAGTTTTGTATGTCGTGGTTATGTAAAGAGGACAAGTTCAGATAAGCTGGGTGCTAAGTCTGATAGGTGTCTATTTATAGGTTACCCTAAGAAGATTATGGGATATACCTTTTATGATCCCAAGGAACAAAAAGTCCTTGTTTCCAAAAATGCTAAATTTCTCGAGAAGGAGCATATACTTGTGAAAGCTAGTGGGTGCAATCTTGAGTTAGGCACTCAAGAAGATTAAATTGACAATTAACTGATCATTCCTACACCTATTACATAAGAAAATGTAAGCATGGAATAATCTATTATAACATTGACATTGCAAGGTCAATTCGGGCTCCAATTTCTCCCAAGCGATACGGGTTTCTCATCACTGATGATAAATATCTCTTCCTTATAGAAGATGATAAGCTCAAGACTTACAAGGAGGAAATGGAAGGCTCAGAATCTGATAAATGGTTTGCAGCCATGAGGTCAGATATGGACTCCATGTACAAAAATTAAGTCCGAAGCTTGATTGATGCTCCAAGTGGGATTAGGCCCATAGGATGCAAGTAGGTTTTCAAGAAGAAAACTGACTTTGTGGGTAACGTAGTTACCTATAAAGTAAGGCTTGTTGCAAAAGGTTATAGTAAAAAAGAAGGAATTAACTATGATGAATCCTTTTCATTGGTGGCCATGCAAAAGTCTATCAATATACTCCTTGCCATCGCCGCTCATTACGATTATGAAATATGGCAGATGGATGTGAAAACAACATTCCTTAATGAGAATCTGGACAGGGATGTGTAAGGCACAAACTGAGGTTTTACATCCAAGGATGGCTCGAAGTATGCAAGTTGCATAAGTCCATTTATGGACTTAAGCAAGTATCAAGGAGTTGAATATTAGGTTTAATGAGATAATCAAAGAAATTGGTTTTGTATTAAACGTTAATGAGCCCTGCGTATATAAGAAGGCTAATAGAAGTGCGGTCATTTTCCTTATATTGTATGTCGATGACATATTACTGATAGGAAATGATATTTCTTTTCTTCAGACAGTTAAGTCATGGTTATCAAAGAAGTTCTACATGAAAGACCTTGGAGAAGTAGCTTTTATACTTGGTATAAAGATCTACCGAGATAGATCTAGATGGCTTCTAGGTTTTGCGCAAAGTACATACATAGATAAGAATTTTTCTAGACTTAATCTTGAGCAATCAAGAAAGGGTTATCTTCCAATGTCTCACGAGATTAACCTTTCTAAATCTGAGTGTCTGAGAACACAAGAGGAGAGACTGCGCATAAATGAAATACCCTATGCCTCAACGATGGGATCCATCATATATGCTATGGTATGCACTCGTCCTGACGTCTCACATGCATTAAGCATCATGAGCAGATTTCAATCTGGCCTCGGTGAGGAGCACTGGATGGCCATTAAAACTATCCTTAAGTACTTATGTAAGAATAAGGATTTTTAGTATATGGACAAGGTGATCTCTCTTTGGAGGGATACATTGAAGCTAGTTTTCAGTTTTAAGGGATGATTATAAATCCTAGTCAGGGTATTTGTTTATGAAAAATGGAGGGACAGTTGTTTGGAAGAGCTTCAAATAGGATATGACGGCCGATTCAACCACAGAATCTGAGTATATAGCTGCTTCAGAAGCAGCTTAGCAAGCTGTCTTGCTTAAGGGATTTATTGGTGATCTTGGTGTAGTGTCCAGCATTATAAATCCAATAGCGATTTATTGGGATAACAATGAGGCTATTGCTTAGGAAAAGGAACAACAGTCTCGTCAGAGAAACGGACATTTACTCAAAAAGTACCATCTCATTCAGGAGATAATAGCTAGAAAAGATATAGATTTGGAATACATCCAAATGGATTGAAATCTAGCGGATGGGCTAATTAAGCCTTTGACTCAAGTTTAACATGACCAACATGTTAATGAGTATGGCATGAAGCACATGGGTAATTGGCTCTAGTGCAAGTGGGAGATTGCTATACATGATGTATGCCCTAGAAGCAATTAGAGCGATATGTATTAATTAGTTATAATATACAAACATTTTCAGATTATTATTAATAATAATTAAGGCATCTTTGTTGCTTATTAGTGTTTGGTATTTATTTATGTATCTCTCGGGTATCATGTATGTATAGTATTATATATTTGCGCATTGATAAGACAAAGTCCATGACTACTTCATAGCGTAAAAGTGCAAGAATATAGTTGGAGCTATGTGGTCTGAGAGCTACACATACGTGTTATTATGAATAGTCTAAATATCCCTAGTTATAGTTTCATTGAGACTAGACATCAATGGAACCGACAAACTAGCATGTGTAGGCTTACTCCTTGGATTATATCCAAGCAACTGATCTCACGTGCTGAAGGTGGTACCTTCAGTTTGTTAGACATGATGTATTCCCCTAGAGGTAATTAGGGCAATATATATTTATTAGTTATAATGTGCAAATGGTTTCGAATTATTATTAATAATAATTAAGGCATCTTTGTTACTTATCAGTACTTTCTATTTATAAAAGTGCAAGGACATAGTTGGAGCTATGTGGTGTGAGAACTGCACATACATGTTATTATGAATAGTCTAAAAATCCCTAGTTATAGTTTCATTGAGATTGGACATCAATGGAACGGACAGACTAGCATGTGTAGGCTTACTCCTTGGATTAGATCCAAGCAATCGATCTCACGAGCTGAAGGTGGTATCTTGAGTTAACCCATGAATGTATTTAGGTAATACATTAGAGGCCACTTTAAGAAAGATACTCAAAAATAACTATATCCATGTGTTGGTGTCATGTCTTATTGTAGTAGCGGTACAACTATCCTTAGACTTGAGATACCGGTTACCTTGTGTAGGAGTTGCTATACTTTGGGTCATACTTATTCATACCCTAGAGATCAGAATGATACGGGTGATTATGGGTATAGTGATGATCACATGTTGGTAAGTTGTGTAGGCAAGATGGGATCCATCGCTCCTGATATAGTGATATAATGGGAGATGTACCTTAGGGCCCCTTGTTAAAGTGAACACTCATAAACCTCTTATCAGAGTATAAGATTGATAGAACAGGTTTTTAGTCAATCTGGATACATAATGGGCAAGTGGTGTTCTTCGTGAACAAGTCCAATTCCAGGATAGCTACGGCTATTACATGAGTTGACACTTAATCTGAGCTCAATAAATAGGATGGTACTTAACCTCATAGAAGGAGTGTATTGTATTGGTTACTACTATGGAACCAAATCAAGTCACAAAGACATGAGGTTCCAAGTATTGGGAGATTATACGCTTTTGCTAGAAACCCCATTTGATAGTCTAGAACTATCAAGTTCCATATCGGTCTAGAACACTGAGCTTAAAGGTTCCCAGATGGGAAGCTAAGTTTTGGTTAAACTCTAGTGGCTTTGTACTTTGGGATCCTATGAGGTACAACACTTTCGATCTTTATCGGACTAAGTAAGGAACCTATAGACTGGGTTTATGCCGAAAATACAAGTTGTCGAATCCGTTAGAAAAATTATTAATTGGTTAAATCGAATTAATAATTAAAAGTTTAGAACCCAAGTTAATAGTACCTCACAGTACTTTAATGTTTTGGAAATAGCAAAATGTCTAGGTTAGTGAAATTAATTGAGTACTAAGTATACTCTTAATTAATGAAGCTAATTAGAGTGTGTTTAAGAGAAAACAACTCAATTTTGCTATGTAATTAATTAAGTTACGACTTAGAGTAAGAAAAGCTGAGTCTGTGTTAAGTACTACGTAGATTAGAAGTATATCAACTCAGCTGTGCTGAGTTAGCTTTTATTAATTAAAAGCTATTTTCTATGACATTGAATGACACACATGCTACTAAAAAATTCTGTGAGAAACAGAATATTCCTTAGATATTTTTCAAGTTGAATAACGCTGAAATTAAGGAAGATTTCCAATAAAAGGTGTCAGTACAGAATGTTGGGATTCCCTCACTAAAATCCTAACGCAAAAGGAATATCCGATATGCATCATTTTCCAGTGTCACTGTGCACCTTTGCCAACATCAGTAATTCAATCAATCTGAAGATTCCACGTTGCTATATAACGCGCCTCTCTCAATCGAATTGCTTGAAGATAAAACAAGTTTTTGTCAATGGAATTTTGTCATGTTTCAACGTTAAAATACCTATCTTTAAACGTCCTAGAATCTATCTCTAATGGGAAGATTCGAAAGATATGAAGAGAAGAGAAATTGAAGATCAGCGACCTCGAAAAGTTTACAATGGCTACTTCGTAAAGCTTCAACTATAAAAAGAAGACCGAAGCAGATGTTCAAACTTGGTGAATCACCTTGAATTTCTTATAGAGTTGAAACTCTGTGAAATTTCTCCCAGCTTCAAGGAATTCTAAACTCAAGCAATCAGCAAACCTAAATTCCAAATCTGTTTGTAATAGAGAGATTTACTTAGATTTAACATTGTAAAGATTCAACATTTCTATAAGTTGAATTTAGTTTGCAATCTTCTTATTCTAATCTTAGTGTTAGTTTAGGAAGGGTACCCAAACTAAGTCGAGCGGTAGTTAGGAAGGAAGGTACTTTCTGTAAAACATTGTCTACCCGCTGTAAAGTTTGATCCACCTAAGTAAGGAACGAACACTAGTGGATTAATGCTCGGAAAAGGTATCCGGAGACTGGAGGTAGGCTCGGGGCCGAACAGGATAATATTCAGTTGTTGAAGTTCTAAACTTATGCTCTTAGCCTTTACTTTGTTCAGCTCATTTATCATCTCTCCACTTCTATTCTTTTTTATTTGAAAAACCAATCCTTGCTGAATCAAGCACTCAGCAGCAGATTGTAGATAAACTATGCTAGTGAAGCTGTGCAGTTTACTCGGTTTTTATATCGTAACCTAGCAAGCATATAAAAACTTAATTTGGCGAAACATAATTCCATAAACCCTTAAAAGTAACTAAGATTCACATTCACCCCTCCTCTACGGTTGTTTACAAGTAGTTTATAGGACCAATAAGTGGTATCAGAGCAGTTGCTCAACTTTTAGACTAACTTTCTTTGAGTCAAGATCCATAAATAGCTTATAACTTCAAAACCGATACCATAAATAGCTTACAACTTTAGATCCATAAATAGCTTACAACTTCAGAACCGGTACCGGTCAAGAAGTTCTCCTTAAAGAGGGGATGTCTGTTATGAGACCACCTCTTTTTAATGGTAATCATTATACCTTTTGGAAAAATCGCATGAAAAATTTCATTCACTCTGAAAGCATGTAGGCTTGGCTCGCTATCGAGCTTGGCTCCAGAGTTCCCACAGTTATGAGGAATAGAGTGCGTGTTCTCGTAGATCTCGAGGACTATGATGATGTTGATCTGAGGCTTCTCAAAAAGAATGCCATAGAGATTAATTACTTACATTGTGAGCTAGATCTTGTTGAGTTCAATAGGGTCTCTGGATGCAAGACAATAAAAGAAATCTGGAAAAAATTGGAGATTACCTATGAGGGGAATCACAAGGTCAAGGAGTCAAAGATCAATCTCATGTTGAGGGAGTATGAGATGTTCACCATGGGCACCATATGGTATTCAAAGAATGAATGCCAGGTTTATTAACATCGTTAATGAACTAAAGAGATTAGGGAAGGAGTTCACTAAAGAAGCTCGTAAATAAGATTCTGCACACTCTTACTCTAGAGTGGGACTCCAAGAAGAGCACCATTGAAGAAGCTCATGACCTGAAGACCTACAGCTATGATGACCTGATAGGCACCTTATTGACTCATGAGATGTCTTTGAGGAAGTATTCTAATAACTCCAAAAGGAGTCAAGGCAAGGAAAGAGAGGGCAAAACCATTGTCCTAAAAGCTCATTCATCTGATGAGTCCACCAGCTGCGACTTTGATGAGCAAATAGCCCTTCTGACTAGGCATTTCAAATGCTTAATAAGAAAGACGGGAAGTTCAACAAGAAGAGTTTCTTGTTAAAACCAAGTCATCTCAGCACTAGCGTGGAGCTGAGGAAGAACCCAAGAAGGAGCATAGCAAAGATATTAAATGCTTTGGGTGTAGAGAGAAAGGCCATATCTAGTCCATCTATCCTAAGGTGAAGAAGGACATATTTAAGAAGAGGTTCTCCAAGAAGAATGAGGCACTTACTGCCACCTTGAGTGATTCGGAAGAATCCTCATCATCTGATGAGGAAGCAACTGATTTAGCTAAACTCTATCTGATGGCTATTGAAGATCGAAGGGGTGAAGGCTCAGCATCTACCTCTGGTAGAGATAAATCCGCTGCTGCCTATAAAGCTGCGAAATATGGGAAAGGCTCCTCAAGTTGAGGTACATCCTGAAATGCCCTTATCTATGGAAGAATTCGCCCATGCTCTCTATGATGTTATGAAATTGACTAACAAGTTGATGAAGAACATCAAGGATCTAGTGAGGAGAAGTGATGATTTGGAAGATACTAATGCTTCTTCATCGCTTGATATCCGCAAGCTCACTAAGCAATTAGATGAGTTAACTGCTAAGATAAAGGCTTTAAAGAAGAAAGGGGTTCCTCCTCCAACCAATAGTCAAACTCAAAGTAACCAAACTTGCAATTCTAAGAGGAAGAATTCCTCTAAATAGAAAAAAGCGAGCCAGCCCAAACAAAAAATAATGCGTGGTTTTTGTGGAAAAGCTGGACATGCTACAGTTCTCTATAGGCATAAAAATGGTTATTACGATGAGTACAACTGGTCTAATTTAAGCACTTCTAACAAGGGAGGACCCAACTCAAAAGCATGGGTACCTATGAAAACGTAGCCGTTTTGCAGGTGAGAGCCTTAGATCAGTTGATGACTCTCGAATGTGGTATTTAGATGGCGGATGCTCCAGATATATGATGGGAGATGAAAGCCAGTTCATCTCATTAGAGCGCATAAGAAATGCAAGTGTCAGTTTTGGAGATAACCAGAAAGGTAAGATTGTAACTGTGGCACTGTTGGTGTCTCTCCTTCAATCGAAGAGGTTTCTCTTGTCAAGGGTCTGAAGTTCAACTTGCTTAGTGTAACCTAGCTGTACGATAAAGGCAGAAAGGTTATATTTGACTCAGCGAGATGCTTAATAATTAACTGTAAGATTTATTCTACTATTCTCTTTGCTCCATGAATCAATAACGTCTATATTATTGATTTATCCCCAGGCTCCACTAATATGTGTCTTGTATCTAAGGATGATAATTCATGGTTTGTACATAGAAGGTTGGGTCATATAAATATGAACATATTACCCAGCATCATCTTTGAAAAGGATAAACTATGCTCAGCTTGCCATTTAGGTAAGCTAGTTAAGAAATCGTTTAAGTCAATAAATCATGTAGTAACTACGCTACTGTTGGAGCTCCTCCACCTAGATATTTTCGGCCCTGTTCAGGCAATGAGCATGGGTGGTAAGAGATTCTCGTTGGTGGTTGTGGATGACTTCACGAGATTCACTTGGGTAGTCTTGCTGAGTAGTAAAGACGAGACATATGAATCTTTTATCAAGCTCGGTAACCGAATAATGAATGAAAGAGGAACTAAAATCAGTAGAATCCAAAGTGATCATGGATGTGAATTCAAGAATTTCCATTTCAAAGAATTCTGTTCAACGCATGGTATTGACCACAACTTCTCTTCTCCCTATACACCTCAACAAAATGGGGTTGTAGAATAGAAGAATAGAACCATAGTTGAAATGGCTCGATCCATGCTGAGTGATAACAATCTACAAAAGTACTTTTGGGGAGAAGCTATTAACATAGCCTGTTATATCTTGAATCGGGTTTTAATTCGCCAAATTCTTGAGAAGACACCCTATGAGCTTTCACGAGGGCACAATCCTAATATTGTTCATCTAAAATCATTTGGCTGTAGGTGCTTTATTCTTAACACCAAAGTGCAGTTGGGTAAGTTTGATCCTAAGTCTAATGAAGGTATCTTTTTGGGATACTCAACTAACAACAAGGCATATAAAATATTTGTCAAAAGAACCTGCCAATTATAGGAGTCTATGCATGTGGATTTCGATGAAACTAACAATGCAGATAGACATCCATCTGATGAAAATGAAGGATTACCACAAAAAGAAGATCCACTCAGTATGCCACCCTGTGTGCTGACCAACCCAGCACAAGAAACCGAAGTTGAGGAAGTCAAAGATGATGAGGATCTTTCTATCAACTTCAACGATGGTGATGATCAACCTCCACCTCATCATCCCATTATCGATCCTCCAGCAGTTGCTTCGAGTCTTCAAAGAGAGATTAGAGTTCATCACAACCATTCGCTAGACAACATTGTTGATTATGTTCATAATCCAGTGATAACCAGAGGTCAGCTCAGCTGGATGATTAGTCATTCAGCCTTCATTTCATTGATTGAACCCAAGAAGTTTGAAGATGCAGAAGGAGATGATTATTGGATGATCCCAATGCAAGAGGAGATGGATCAGTTCAAGCGTAATGATGTTTGGGATCTAGTTCCAAAGCTGAAGGGGAAATCAATTTTTGGAAAAAAATGGGTTTTCAAGAACAAGCTAGATGAAGATGGCTTTGTTGTCAGGAATAAAGCTAGGCTTGTTGCGCAAGGCTATAATCAGCAAGAAGGAATCAATTATGATGAGACTTATGCTCTTGTAGCCCAATTAGAAGTAATTAGAATCCTATGTGCTTTCGCATCTCATATGAATTTTAAATTATTTCAAATGGATGTTAAGAGTGCATTCCTAAATGGATTCATTCAAGAAGAAACCTATGTTCGCCAGCCTCCAGGCTTTGAAGATCCAAAGAATCCTAAGCATGTCTTCAAGCTGAAGAAAGCTCTCTAAGGATTGAAGCAAGCTCCTAGAGTTTTGTATGAGAGGCTGATCAATTTCTTGATTAGTAAAGGCTATGAAAGAGGAAAAGTAAATTACAACTCTGTTTATCAAGCGAAGGAAGGAAGATGTGTTGCTAGTCCAAATATATGTTGATGATATCATATTTGGAGCAACTGATGAGAAGCCATGTAAGGAATTCATCAAGCAGATGAAGAGCGAGTTCGAAATGTCTATGATGGGAGAGCTCAACTTCTTTCTTGGTCTTCAAATCAAGTAGACTGAAGATGGAATTTTCATCAGTCAGGCTAAGTATGCCAGAGAAGTCCTAAAGAAATTTGATATGGAGCATTAGAAGCCAATGTCCACTCCCATGGCCACTGATACTATCCTGAGTAAAGATGAAGCCAGAAAACCTATGGATAACAAGTTCTACAAAGGAATTATTGGTTCTCTTCTTTATCTCACAGCTAGTAGTCCAGGTATACAGTATGATGTGTGTTACTATCCTCGTTATCAAGCTGATCCTAGAGAATCTCACTTGGCTACTGTTTAGAGAATTCTTAGGTACTTGTAAGGTTCAATTGATGTAAGTCTGTGGTATCCCAAAAGCTCATATTTCACTCCTAAGGGATTCACAGATGCTGATTATGGTTGAGACAAGGTCGACAAGAAAAGTATAACAGGAGGATGTCATTTCCTTGGAGAATATCTTACCTCATGGTATAGTTAAAAGCAAACTTCTATTCCGTTGAGTACAACTGAAGCTGAGTACATGGTAGCAGGAAGTTGTGTAGCATAATTGCTATGGATTAACCAGTAATTAGAAGATTATGGTGTAAACTCAAATTGTGTCGAAGTTATGTGTGATAATAAGAGTGCAATTAACCTATCCAAAAATCCAGTTCAGCATGGCAGGATGAAGCATGTCAATATTATACATCAATTCATTAGGGATCATGTGCTACGAGGAGATGTCAAGCTAGAGTATGTTCCTTCTGAGGAGTAGCGCGCTGATATCTTCACAAGCCATTAGCAAAGGAGCAATTTTCTGTATTGAGGTAGTTAATTGGAATAGCTAATCCACGCTGAAGAAGAAGAAGGAAGTTGAAATTCACAAAATTTTTGCTAAGTGTTGGAGAGTATGTCTTAAAGAGACACGTGGATTACACCGTCAGTATTTTAATGTAACTACATGAGGAACAGTTCACCGTTAATTTTCAAATCTCTACATTTTCAAGAAGACGTATGATTGAATAGGAATTGTTTCTTTCAAAACTCACCATTTTACTGAGGTGGTTGATATGATTCAGATCTCAGGGTTCATTCTCATCTTGAGATGTGGTAGCACCATGTGCCCGAGAGAGTTACTGAAGTTTATAAAAGGTGAACAGTTGAAGAGAGAAAGATTACTTGCTTTTTGAATCTCAAAGCATTCGAACCCTAGAATCCCTAATTCTCTTCTTCTTTGAAATACTTTCCTTCAAAATCTCTCAAATGGCACAACCTTCAGACTTAAGAACACCACTACCATGAAAATCATTATTAATGCTAAATGGAAGATTGAGAAGCTCACCCTTCAAGAGGGAACCTACTTCACCAGAGTGGAGTGGGCTGATAATCTGGATTTCAGTCCAGTATATGAGGTGGACTATGAAGGACTGTTACTCAACAAAACCATGCATCGGATCATTAAGCAATAGCACCTAAGTTCTTTTCTGAAGATTGAGGGTCCTGCTATCACATAGTTCATTAGGGCATTCTACTCAAATCTCTACACCATACAGGGATTCAATGATGTCCTAATGATGGATTTTGGGGGAAAATCCACCCTCATTTATGTGGGACTAATAGGAAGTGTCCTAAACATGCCAAACAAGGGAACTCAGCTCAGAAGGACCAGCAATGAAGATGCTATCATGATTCCGGAAGATTGGGAGCTCCCCGCTAATTATGTTTCTGGGGAGATAGTAGCGAGCGGTATGAGTAGGACCGCTATGATGTGCCATGAGCTTGTGGTGAAGCTGTTGCTACTAAAGATGGGCTCAATGACTAGCTACACCTACTTTGAGAGATGTGTGGTATACCATATGGTATAGGGTAAAAAGCTGAACTAGCCAATGATGATCCTTCCTCATCTAACCAAGCTGACTACCGTCTATCACTATGGTTGCCTCATTACCGAACTAATGAGGGCATCGAAAGTGGACTTGGCTCAGTTTTTTGGGGAGTTCGGTGAAACAATACTGCCAGTAAAGAAGAGATTCAAGATGGCTCATTTCAGTAGACTGGTTCACAATTAGGTTCACAATTAGGTGTACGCTTTGTACAACAAAGCACAACAAAAGCGAAAACTGAAGTGCGTACCTATAGTTGTGCCTGTGGACATCCTAAAGGAGGATGAAGATGGATTTATGGTGGACTTCAATAACAACGATGATTCAGATAAGGCTCCCATATCCAGCATCCTAGAGAAAGTCACCACCGCCTCCTCTCCCAAGAAGAAGGCTGCTTCCTCCAAGGATAGGGGGAAAAGCCCTGCTAAATCCAAAGATAAAGGAGGAAAATGAAGGCCAAAATCCACACCCCAAAGAGAAGCGGAGGCCAAGATCCAAGCTAAGGAGTAGGTGAAGGAAACTAAAGATGTGGTTGCAGCCAATGAGTCCATGCGCCAAAGAAAGTTCAAAATGGTGTTTTTTGAGGAATCAGAGGGGTAGGGCGTGCCTAAGAAGTCATGAGAAGAGGACACTCTGAGTCCTAACGTTGTGACTAAAGTTCAGGAAGTATTTACCAAAGTCAAGGGCATCCAACGCAAGTGTTCTACCACCAACAAGCCCCTACAACGTAATGTGCAAGTGGTGAGCAGCGAGGAGGATGTTCGAGACACCTTCTCCCTCATTCTTGGGGAGTCTGATCCTCAGGAACCTAACATCCCCACACCTTCTTTCACTCATGTTGAGGAATCCTCAACTCAGCATGAGAAACCTCAAGCTGACCCATCCTTGGGTCAAACAGATATCCTACAGGTTTTTAAAATTCCTACCCCCTCTTCTCCTATAAATCCCAAAACCGCTTCTTCTCCTGTAAATCCTTCATATCCCTTAGTTTCTACTCTTGTAGATTCTGAAAAAAAAACTGTAAATTCTCCTCCTCCTTCCAATACTGTAAATTCTCCTATCTAAATCCCTTCTTCACTTATCAATACCCAAAACTCACCTATCCACATTTCTTCACCTACAAAAAGACATGACTCATTTTCTCCTAGTCATTCTCCAGTAAAGAACCCTTCTTCTCATTCTTCTCTTGTAAATTCTCAATCTCACACCCTCCCTTGTACATCCATTACACCTTCTATTCCGCTCAACCAAAACATCCCCAAACCTTCTTCAAATGTATAATCTTATCTGCCACCCTCTTCTTCAAACCATTCTCTTACCCCCCTTAACCCCTCTGGTTAGGGATGTTCCCAATGCTTAAAACTATGCTCAATAGGGAAAAGCAAGTGGTCAGACTACTAAGGCAAATTTTGTAACCCGTGAAGCAACTGAACTCAGCAGAGATCCACTCCATGAGGATTTGGCTGATACATCTTTCTTGGTAGAAATAAGAGAGTTAGCAAGGAAGAAATTCCCTGGGCTCAAGACTACCATTAAGTTAGAAGGAGTAGTAAGCTAAGTGCTACGAGCTCATGAATTGATGGACTTATCTTTTAGAACAAAGGTAAAATTACCTAAGTTTGAATAGCACACAAATGTGCCTAGTGAATCTCAATAGTTTGAAGAGTTTGAGAGGATCCAGAGTAGCTTGTTGGCTATTCGAAGTCATTTGCCAAAAGAGAGTGTCAAAAGTTTTGTTGATAAGATGGCCCGATACTCACAAGGTTAAAGATTTTGCAGCCCACTTGGGACAGCAATCACATCTATTCCCGCGTCTACTGCAATAGCTAATGCTGTTGCAGGAAAGATAAAGGATAGTGTGGATGCTTCTACTGAGCAACTGAGTCTCTTGGGTACCAAAATGGATACTCAAGTGATACAGGTCCATAAACTAGGTGAGGAGTAGGCCAAAATAAAGAGGTTGATCGATTAAAAGATTGAGAATGTCTTTAAAGAGGTGGAAACAACCAAGGATATCAGCCACAGTATTGCGAAGTTGGTTGAAGCATAGTCAAAGTTTTTATTTCTCCATGACAATAAGCAGGATGAAATGGTGAAGCTGCTGAAGACTATCTCTTTGAAAATGGATAAGGCCCATGTTGTAAACCTTGACACCAAAATGGAAACCATCCAACCCGAGGTCAATGAGCACATAACTGACAAAGTCTCCTCCTCCTAGAAGTTTCTTGTTTCTGCCATGGGGAAGATTTTTCCAGACATGCTAACTCCAAGCTTGCCTGCTACAGAATCGCTTTATCTTGAGACTAGTATGAAAATTCACACCATGCTAAATTTCATAAAGCTCAAAGTGGAAGACCTGAAGAAGAAGATTGAAACTCTGCTGAAGACGAGCAAGCTAGACGCGAAGGACATTGATTAAATTTTGAAGAGTATATCATCCATAGGTCCCAAGGTCCTTAATATTGAGGCGCAACTGAAGATAGCATTGATTACAATGGACTTCCGAGGCCTTCTTCAGTGTTTTCAACAGTTCACGTGTCAAGGCTTTGAGAAGATTGCGCACCTCTCTAGATGTCACCATCTTCTTCTTAGTGAGCTCAATGATCAAAACTTTCTTACCACTGAAGGCAAGGCGCAACTGGAGCAAGAGATATCTACGCAGATCATAGGCTAGCAAGAGAACTTCAGGGTTTCCCTTGATGCCTTTAATACCTACCTTGAACAAATTGTGCAAGGTCAGATAGAAAAGGGGTAGAAGGTAGCTGAAGATGGTCTCCGAATGGTGAATCTTAATAAGGGAAATTAACCTAGGTAACTATTTTATCACAAGCCTCCTCAGCAGCAACATCTAAAATCCAACCAAGACAAGACTGCTAGCCCTTCCTCTTTTGTACATAGAAAGTAGAATAGGCCATATTCTTTGTATGTTTTCAAGAACTTGTATTAGGGCTTTAATATGTAATCTTACTTCAGGACATAAATAATGTACTGACTAATTCATCTTTATTAATAAAAAAAATTACAAGTTCACACCTCAAATTAAGATCTTCTTAACTTTAATTTTATGCTGTATGTATGTTTCTACTTTATATTGAAAACGTTATGCAGGAACTCATACAAGAGACCAACCTTGAAGTAAAGCTGAAGTAAGATGAATAACCAAGTAAAGAAAAATGCTCTAAGTATGGGGGAGCTGAGCTACTTGAAGAAGACACACTCAGTATGGGGGAGTTCAAGTTGACTAAGGGAAGTCACTCAACACAAGGAAGTCATCTTACATCACTTTTAGGTATTCTCGATATCTCTAAACTACTTATTCAATTAACTTCTTCTTCTACCAGGTTTATTATTTATTCAAAATGGGAAGATTATAGAACCCAAATTAATTGTACCTCACAGTACTTTAGTGTTTTGGAAATAGTAAACTGTCTAGGTTAGTGAAATTAATTGAGTACTAAGTATACTCTTAATTAATTAAGCTGACTAGAGTGTGTTTAAGGGAAAACAACTAAGTTTTGCTGAGTAATTAATTAAGTTACGGCTTAGAGTAGGAAAAGTTGAGTCTGTGCTGAGTACTACGTAGTTTAGAAGTATATCAACTCAGCTGTGTTGAGTTAGTTTTTATTAATTAAAAGTTATTTTCTATGACACTGAAAGAGACACATGCTACTAACAAATTCTATGAGAAACGGAACATTCCTTAGATACTTTTTAGTGGTCCTCATAAGAAAAATGTTTCAGTACGAAATGTCGGGATTCCCTCACTAAAATCCAAACGCAAAAGGAATATCTGACATGTGCTATTTTCTAATGTCTCCGCGTGCCTCTGCCAATGTCAGCAATTCAATCAATCTGAAAATTCCACGTTGCTATATCGTACGCCTCTCTCAACCGAATTTCTTGAAGATAAAATGAGTTTTTATCAATGGAATTTTATCGAGTTTCAACATTCAAATTCCTATCTCTAAACATCCTGGAATCTGTCTCCAATGGGAAGATTCAAAAGAGATGAAGAGAAGAGAAATTGAAGATCAGAAACCTCAAGAAGTTTGCAAAGGCTACTTTGCAAAGCTTCAAAAATAAATAGAAGACCGAAGTAGATGTTCAAACTTGGCGAATCACCTCGAATTTCTTATAGAGATGAAACTCTACAAAATTTCTCCCAGCTTCAAGAAATTCCAAACTCAAGCAATCAGCAAACATCAATTCTAAATATGTTTGTAATAGAGAGATTTAGTTAGATTTAACATTGTAAGGATTCATTGTTTCTATAAGTTGAATTTAGTTCACAATCTTCTTATTTAAATCCGAGTGTTAATTTGGGAAGGGTACCCAAACTGAGATGAGCGGTAGTTAGGAAGGAAGGTACTTTATGTAAAACTATGTCTACCCACTGTAAAGGTTGCTCTGCCTAAGTAAGGAATGAACACTAGTAGATTAAAGCTCGCAAAAGGTATAAAGGGATTAGAGGTAGGCTTGGGGCCGAATTAGGATAAAATTTACATGTTGATGTACTAAACTTACGCTCTTAGCCTTTACTTTGTTTACCTCATTCATCATCTCTCCTCTGTTATTCTTTTTTTTTTGAATTGTGCCAGCGAAGCTGTGCAATTTACTCATTTTTTATATCGTAACCCGGCATGCATATAAAAAGTTAATTTGGCAAAATAGAATTTCATAAACCCTTAAAAGTAACCAAGATTCGCATTCACCCCTATGCAATTGTTTACGAACCGTCTATAGGACTAACAAAAAGGAATAAAGAGAAAATAGGGAAAAATACACAGAATGGAGCAAGGGAATTTTTCCTATTGAGAGTGGGCCACAAACAAATACGGGTTGTTAAATGTGGGGCCCGCACGACTGCCCTGCAAGTTGAAAAGCTCATAGGTTGCTAGTGCACGGGGCAAGCCTACACTCTAGCAGGCTGCAAGTGCGTTAGCCCAAGCTTGCGGTAAAATAAGGGAAGCCCATTAGGGATTCCTTTATAACCCGTGCAGGTTAGCCAATGGGTCACCCTGACCAACGTAACTAACCCGATATAGATGGGATGGGATTTTATCCCATCCTATCTAGTTATTAAGGGGGAGTCTAACACTCCCTCTTTCCCTATAAATAAGCCTTCAGCTCCTCTCATTATTTACATGACCATCATGTTAACGAGTATGGCATGAGGCACATGGGCAATTGGCTCTAGTGCAAGTGGGAGATTGTTAAACATGATGTATACCTTACAGGTAATTAAGGTGATATATCTTTATTAGTTATAATGTACAAATGGTTTCGAATTATTATTAATAATAATTAAGGTATCTTTGTTACTTATCAATGCTTTCTATTTATTTATGTATCTCGCTTGTATCATATATATAATATTAAATTTGTATATACACATTAATGAGATAAAGTCCATGACTACTTCATAGTGTAAAAGTGCAAGGACATAGTGGGAGCTATGTGGTATGAGAGCTACGCATATGTGTTACTATGAATAGTCTAAAGATCCCTAGTCATAGTTTCATAGACATAGGACATCAATGGAACGGACATACTAGCACATGTAGGCTTACTCCTTGGATTAGATCCAAGAAGCCGATCTCACGAGCTGAAGGTGTTACCTTGAATTAATATACGAATGTATTCATGTAATACATTGGAGACGCTGTAAGACAGACACTTGAAAATAACTATATCCATGTGTTAGTGTAATGCCTTATTGCAATAGTAGTACATGTGTCCTCAGACCTGAGATATTGGTTACCTTGTATAGGAGTTGCTATACTTTTGGGTAATACTTATTCATACTCTGGAATTCAAGATGATATGGGTGATTACGGGTATAGTGATGATCACATGTTAGTAAGCTGTGTAGTTAAGATGGGATCCATCGCTCCTGATATAGTGATATAATGGGAGATGTACCTTAGGGCCCCTTGTTCAAGTGACAAACTCATAAACCTCTGATCAGAGTATAAGATTGATAGAATGGGTTTCTAGTCAATCTTGATACATAATGGCCAAGTGGTGTTCTTCGTGAACAAGTCTAATTCTAGGATAGCTATGGTTATTACATGAGCTGACACTTAATCCAAGCTTAATAAATTGGATGGTACTTAACTTGATGGAAGGAGTGTATTGTATTGGTTACTATTGCAGAACCGAATCAAGTCACAAGCACATGATGTTCCAAGTATCGGGGGATCATATGCCTTTGCTAGAAAGCCCATTTGATTGTTTAGAGCTATTGGGTTCCATATCAGCCTGGAACACTGAACCTAAAGGTTCCTAGATGTGAAGCCAAGTTTAGGTTAACCTCTAGCGGCTCTATACTTTGGGATCTTATGAGGTCACACACTTTGGGTCTTTATCGGACTAAGTAAAGAACCTATAGACTAGGTTTATGTAGAAAATACAAGTTGTCGAATCCGTTAGAAGAATTAATTATTTGGTTAAACCAAATTAATAACTAAAAGGAATAAAGAGAAAATGGGGAAAATACACAGAGCGGAGCAAGGGAATTTTTCTCATTGCAAGTGGTCCCCAAATGAATACGTTTTGTTCAAAGTAGGGCCCACGCGGCTACCTCGCATGCTGACAACCTCACGGGCTGATAGCGAGTGGGGCAAACCCACGAGCTAGCAGGCTGTATGCATGCAAGCGCTACCCTAGAAGTGCTTGCGGAAAAATAAGGGAAGCCCACTACGGCTTCCTTGTAACCCGTGCAAGTTAGCCTGAGGGTCACCCTGACCCATGCGGCTAACCTGATATAGATGAGATGGGATTCTATCCCATCCCATCTAGTTGTTGAGGGGGAGTCTAACACTCCCCCTTTTCCCTATAAATAGGCCTTTAGCTCCTCTCATTATTCACACCTGAAATAGCTTTATGCTGAGATTTTCTCTCTGGATTTGACTCCTTCTTCTTCTTTGTTGTGTGAGATAGTTCACGAGTTTCTCCAAAAAATCGAAGAATTCTTTTGAAGGCTTTTTCCTAAGTGAGCTTTCTGGATTATTTTTGGGTTGGTTTTCGAGTGGTCTAGCAATTGCTGTCTACTAGTGGGTTCTTCCTCCACGAGGGTTTGGTCGGTGAAGATCTGTGTGAATAAATCATAGAGGCTCTCCTACTTTAGAAGCTCATGCTAAAGAAGTTCTACCAAATTACTCAAAGGGAACATCGCTACAAAAGGAGAGAAAGCACACATCGATTGGTAATGCTTCAATCTTTAAATGCTAGGTTCCTTCTATAAGTTTTATAAACCTAAGAGCATCTATGGAATGTTTTAACTTAGATATATAATTGGCATGCTTAGGAGATCTATAGCTTAATTTTAAGTTTTGAAATTCCGTCTTACAACGATTGCATGTTCAGTTACTATCTTGATTAACTAGTAGAGTTAACACATGAATGTATTCGGGTAATACATTGGGCACTGCTATAAGACAAACACTCCTAAATAACTATATCCATGTGTTGGTGTCATGTCTTATTGCAGTAGTAGTATAAGTATCCTCAGACTTGAAATACTAGTTACCTTATGTAGGAGTTGCTATATTTTGGGTCATACTTATTCACACCCTGGCGATCAGGATGATATGGGTGATTAAGAGTATAGTGATGATCATATGTTGGTAAACTGAGTAGTCAAGACGGGATCCATCGCTTCTGATAAAGTGATATAATGGGAGATGTACCTTCGAGCTGTGTGAGCACGGGATTTTGTACCAGCTCGCGCGTTTAATGATGACGACTTTTCGGGATTTTTATCTTTGGATCACATAGTTTTTGACCGTTCGATGATCTTCAAATGGGAGTTCTCCTGGTTAAAAATAATGTTTGGGGTCCTAAATAAACATTTAGGACCATAGAAAATATTTAAAAGCCTCAAAGTGAAAATTTAAAGGCTTAAGTTTTAAGGGACATAAATAAATATTTAAGGATCCAAAATAATTTAATTAAATCATTTTATTTTAAGAAAATATTTGTGTATGTATGTATAT